>JAKTQC010000039.1:0-109248 GCA_030558655.1 Monosporozyma yasuniensis | reverse complement strand
TATTGTGACTGTGATATCTCATATATAAGAAGAGTACATTTCTGTGAATCTGTACTTTTTATTTTCTATTCTCTATATCTTTTATATTTTATATACAAGGAGAAAGAATCATCGAACGAGGTTCTTTGAATCTTTAGTATTTAATATATTTTATTTTTATCTAAACATTCTATTTACAACAAAATGTCAGCTTTAGAGATGAACAGTTATACAAATGACAGTTCCCAGCAATATGCTATTGATCATAGTATAAATTCATAAACATGTTAAACATAAGATTTTAAATATTTTAAATATAAAGGTGAGAGGTAATGTCGTGGTATGGATATAAAAAAAAGAGAAAAAAAAAAGACATAATGTAAAAGGAGTGGTGCGGTTCTGAAATTCATTATCTGTACCAAATATATTTGTTAAATCTCTTCAATGCATTAGTGGCTTTGATATAACCTCTCTTATAGAATGGTTCATTTTTTTGAACACCCAGGAACCATTGTGTATTTTGTTTGGCAATTTCAATCAATTCTTCTTTCGAGTAGGTATTTTCATCTAATTTAACACCAAATTGATTAATATATTTCTTTAAATCATCAGCAGACCATGAATCAAAGCTTTCTTTCATTGATTTTTGCCAATCCTTCCTTTGTTCATTCAAGACTTCTAAATTTTCTAACAACTTGTCATAAGTTTCAGATTCCATAAAATCATCTCTCTTTTCTAATGTCCAATCTTTAGCGTCATTCAAAGCTTCCATAGATCTTTTAAAGTGTTTCTTTAAGTTTTTTAATGGTTTATTTCTATTGGCAACAGCTAAATCGATTAATTCTTGTCTGGTAGCAAAGAAAGAATACTTGATATCTCTTATATCCAAAAAGTCTTTCAATCTATCTTTAGACCAATTATCAATGCCAACTAAAAATGTATCATTCAAAATTTCATTACTTTTATCTTTACCCTTTTCATACAAGTCACCTAAATACTCTTTTGAAACCTCCCAAACTGAGGAAACATATTCTGGCGTCTTTTCTAAAAATGGACTCGATTCACTTTTGGCCTTACTTAAATACCACTTAATATCATCATTTAATAAATCCCTATTTTCTTCAGCCAATCTAACCAAATAACCATGGGACTTAATTAAATTATCTTGAATTGGGATTTCATGTGATTGTAACCATTTTTCTAAGTCAGCAGTATTCCAAGAATCAAAAACGTTTTCTTTTAGGCTACCTGTTTTGTCGTATAATTGTTTGTTAAACAACTTTAATTGTGAGAATAAACTTAACCTTTCATTTTCTAAGAAATGAGACATTTGATAAATGTTTTTTCTAACCAAATTCAATAATTGATCTTTATTATCCCTAATATTTTCATCATAAGAGATCTTAAATTTATCTAACCATAGGGTTAAATCATCAGTAGACCAACTGTCGAAATAATCCTTTGATGGATACCCACCAGAAGTTTTCAATTTCTTGGAAATCTTTTCAAAATTATCTCTAACAGCACCTAATAATTGATCTTTTGAAGCTGTAGCTTCATCTTTAATAGAGATACCATTTTCTTTCAAGAAATTAGTCAACGAGTCCTTGGACCAAGTACCAAATAACCAATCTGCAACGTTTGAAGCAACACCAGAATCAGAAGATTTTGGTAAGAATTCTGTTGCATAATATTTATGTTGACCCCATGCCCAGACCTTCCACCATTGTTTCTTAGCCTTTTCAATCTTCTTTGTATTTTTTAACCAAAAATTTTCAGCATCTTTTTTTAAGTCATTGATAGATTTAGATTTCAAATCATCTGTTGAAGGGATGTTATCGGTTGAAGGTAATGGATTATTATCTTCTAAATAAGCAACTAAATCATTCTTGGACCAATCATTAAAGTTAAATACAGATTGTTTACCAAGTACAACTGTAGTTGTGGTTAATACAGTAATGTAAGTTGAAAATTTCATTCTTTTAATTATATTTGTGATTGGGTAGGTGGAACTTTAATAAACCAAGAATAAATCAAAAGTTGCTTAAAATGTTAAGTTAGCCTTTGTTGTTGTAAAACAGGATCTTATTTATATAAAAACCCTATTTCTTCCATGTTTAAGTCACAGAAATAAGAAAAAGAGTACCCTAAGATCCAGCCAAAGAGTCCCTTAAACCTTTGACATTGACGATTCTTGAAACAAGTGTTATCCTTTCACTTAATGGCAGTTTATTTAAAGGGTCTATCTATTTGAATAAATCACAACTATTTAAAGGGTTTATTGTATTTTTAAATAACGTATATTCCCCTGCAGTTTCCCTATTGGGTTAAGGGTGCCTACAGTTGCCCTTAATTTCCTGATTGGAGTAATATTTCTTCTTTGAGAGTGTACCTTCCTGTTTGGGAAATGATCCGGGTACTATCTACATTTCAAACCGTGTGGAGTGATTGTTTCTCGATTTCACAAAATATTTGAAATATTAAAGATTATAACAAATAAAGAATAATGCAATTGATGAATAAAGATAGAGAGATAGATGTGTCAAAATAGAACCTTATTTTAACTATTAAAGTGTTATATTGGAAATTGACTCAATTGTTTGAAATAATTTAATTACATTATTGCACAAAAACAAAACCAGCACTTTTCACAATGTCTTCTGCAGGTTCTCCAGGTCGTGGAAGAACTGCATCTCAAACACCAATATCTTTTATAAACAATAACGATAATATTCTAACCGCTGACATCAAGACTGATGATAATCAATCTTTAAATGGGACCATTCCAGATAATTCATTCCAATTTATGGAACCTTTACCAATTAAAGTGTCTACTACAAATCATAATAATCATAACAATGCTATTCAACATAAAAATACATTACAATATTCCTTAGCAAATTTAAATATTTTCCAAAATTTACCTCGTGAAACTTTACGTGGTTGTGATGATTTAACTAGAATGGAAATGTCATTAAATTCAAATTTAATTGATGAAATGAAATGGGCTTTGAAAAAATATTTAACTTATAGTAATAAAGCACCATATATGATCTCTTTAAAGACTTTACCACATCTTTTACATTATTTCAAAAGATTTATCATTAATTTAATGCCAATTATTGATCAATTTAATGATACAATTAAAGATTCAATAAAAGATGATCTACAAATGGGGATTACATCTCTTTTAATACTGAGAAATTTAGCACAAGATATGGAATCTGTTCAAATATTAACAAAGGATAAAGATGTAAAACAATTTTTATTATTTGTTCTTGTTAAATTTAATAAAGATAATGATAAAACATATTTCAAAAATTATCCATTTTTGAATGAAATTTTACATTATACTATGGATTTAATGGAAGCCATCTCTACATATATTGCCCCAGCTAAGAAAGATGATCCATTTTTCCAAAATTTAATCTTAATCTTAAATAAGACTAAAGATAGAGCTTTAATCATTTCTATCTTAAGATCATTATCAAGATTATTGGTAAGATCCAAAGAAGATGAAGAAAGTGCTGCCGATAATTTGGACGATGAAACTTTAGACACAATTGTCAATAGTTTATTAATCTCAGTAGATTCAGAATTAATTATTACCTCATTTGATTTCCTTTACCAATATTGTTTACCAGGTAATCGTAGAATTGAAAAATTATTAAGTAATAAGAAGAGATTTAAAGTGTTCCAAGCTATCATACCAGAATATTTAACATATAACGTCAAGACACCAAATTATTCACAAATTAACACTAGAGAAGTTAAACTATCTAAAAGATTAAGACCACCTCCACCAAAACAGCCACCAACTTTACCACCAAATTTATTCCAAGAATTATTAAAATTGGATGAACATAAAAGATCAAAGGCTTGGTTGAGGTGTTGTTTTGAACCAGTTATGAATGAAGAATACACTCAAATTCAACTATGGAAATCATATGAAACAACATTTTCTAAAACTGTCCATGAAAAGGGTGATAAGATGGGTCCAGCTGTGGAATTTATTAAAAATGTTCCAAATGCGTTTCCAGATGCTGCTGCAATGGTTATAGTTGATCCAGTAACTGAACAAAAAAGATTTGTTATAAAAGGTGTGCAACCAAGACATAAGGCATTATCAATTGCCCAAGGTAGAGTATTAGCTAGATGGACTAAGAATAGCGCAGAATCCAAATTTATTAAAGAGTCGAAGGAAACTGAAAAAGCTCATCAAGAAAAACTACCTGAATTAACTTTCCCAACAAAACTTTCTGATGTGAGTAATGTTACTTGTACTTTCTTATGTTTGATTTCTAATGATTCCAAGGGTAAAGGTCTAGAAGTTTGCCAAATTATAAAACCATTAGTGATACATAAATTAGCTGATATTCCTATGTTAAACACCACCTTATCTGAGTATATGGATAACACCCCAAATATATAGAGTTGTAACTATGTAATTAATAAAAAAAAGAAAGAAATCAATAATAAACAATGGACAAATTAACTTAACATATAAATGTGAATATAAACCATAACCACAAGGTATGTATTATTATTTTTTTTTTAACTTATATAATATTATTTATCTTACAAAATGGGGTATCTCAGAAGACAAAGACTTGGTCATCACCAGAAGTTTCTTCACCATGTTCCCAACCTAATTCTCTAGAATATCTTAAAACTAAACTATCCATAGCTTCAGGACCACAAATGAATAATCTGTTTTCAGAAGAAGAATCTGGTAAGTATTTTTGCATGATTTCTTTAGTGATTAAACCGACTTCGCCTTCCCAAGTTTCTGGATGTTGTGGGTAACGAACAACGTAATGAATATCTAGGTATGGGTATTGTTCGTTCATATCATCTAATTCATCTCTTAATAAGATATCATTCTCAGTGTTATTACAGTAAATCAGAGACACGTGAGTTAAATCTTCAGGAGTGGTAATAATTTCATTTAGAATTTGTAAAGCTGGAGTAATACCAGAACCACCGACAACAATACCAATTTTTCTTGAAGAGTTTGGAGCGTAGTTTAATAAACCAATTGGACCTCTGAATTCAACAAATTCACCTGGAACCAAAGAGGCAAAATATTTGGAGACTTTACCTTCTGGATATGATTTAACAATGATATCTAAATGACCTTGGTCGAACTTTGGATTAATTGGATTATAGAATCTAACTTCTTCTTGACCATCAATCATACATCTAACAGCAACATGGTAACCAACTGGAATATTTAAAGATTCTAAATGGGTCTTTAAATTGAAACGGTAGATGGCGGTATTCTTAGAGATCAAAGTTTGATCCACTAATTCTAACGGAGTCCATTTATTTTGGAACAAAGATTGTTTTCTGTTGTAAGATCTGACCCATTTGAATGCTAGGAAGCCTAAGAAAATAGGTAAAGTTAGCACAAGTCTGTAATCATTGGAAAGATAAGTTAAAATGCCAACACCAACAACAAATAAACAAGTTGGAATAACAATACCATGAAGAGGTTCGTTTAAAATATTGTATTCGTCATCAACGTGAGCAGCAGCAGAGGCAACAGAGGAAGACATATTAATTGGGATTGTTTTATTGCAATTGATCTTATGGTGGCCAATGACAGAATCGACTTGTAATATAATGTTTGAGTGTAAACATACAAGTCATCGCTAACTTTATATGTGTTTTTTTTTATTACGTTTTCTTTTCGAGAAAATTTGGTAAGCCGAAATCAAAATTCACTCAAAAGGAAGTTCAGACACAATCTATAAGAATCCTTAGTAAGCCAAGGTTGGAACTATTTCCACCCTTTCTTTAACATCATCTATAGATATGTTCATTTGAAATATTATTTTTTTATTTTAGTAACACCATATTATAAATAGTATACAGTTTCATGGGTATGTAAATATATACACAATGGGCAGAAACACTATAAGAGTGAATACAGAATTGTATATATCAATTAAAAAGCTAAAATTGGCATTTTTTTAGTATTTTTATAGTATTTTTATAGTATTTTAGTCGTAGTAAATTAGTATTGAAATGGTAACTGTAGGAATAGACGTAGTTAATTTGAATTTTTTTTTTTTTCTTATTTTAAATAATTCTTTTTGATCTGAGTTTGAATATATCTAATATTCTTCTTCATCAGCAAAAGAATCAGTACCAACTTCAATGTAATCTCTTTCTAAAGCAGCCAAATCTTCTCTGGCTTCAGTGAATTCACCTTCTTCCATACCTTCACCAACATACCAATGAACGAAAGCACGTTTGTTATACATTAAATCGAATTTTTCATCAATTCTCTTCCAAGCATCAGCAATAGCAGTAGTGTTAGATAACATACAAACTGCTCTAGTGACATCGGCTAATTCAGAATTTGGAGTGACGGTTGGTGGTTCGTAACAAATACCGATCTTAAAACCAGTTGGACACCAATCAACCATTTGAACAACCTTCTTGTTTTTAACTTGAGTGACAGCACTTTGAACATCTCTAGTGACAATATCACCTCTGTATAATAAACAGTTGGCCATGTATTTACCTGAAGCTGGGTTACATTTGACCATTTGGTTACCTGGTTCGAAACAAGAATTAGTAATTTCAGCAACTGAATTAGATTCATGGTTAGCTCTACCCTTAGAAACAAATGGGGCATAAGACACCAATGGAAAATGAATTCTTGGATATGGAACTAAATTAGTTTGGAATTCATTTAAGTCGACATTTAAAGAACCATCAAATCTTAAAGAAGCAGTAACAGAAGAAACAACTTGGGCAATTAAGTTGTTTAAATGTTTAAAGTTTGGTCTGGCAATACCTAATCTCTTGGTACACATATCATAAATGGCTTCGTTGTCTAACATAAAAGTACAATCAGAATTTTCTAAAGTGGAATGAGTAGATAAAACAGTGTTATATGGTTCAACCACAGAGGTGGAAACTTGTGGAGCTGGATACACGGCAAATTCTAATTTAGATTTCTTACCATAGTTTTCAGCTAATTGTTCTAATAATAAAGAACCAAGACCAGAACCGGTACCACCACCTAAAGAATGAGTGAAAAGGAAACCTTGTAAACCATCACATTGATCGGCCATTCTTCTAATTCTATCAGTAACTTCATCAATAATTTGGGTACCCACAGTATAATGACCACGGGCATAATTGTTAGCAGCATCTTCTTTACCGTTAATTAATTGTTCTGGGTGGAAGAAATCCTTGTATTCACCATTACGAACTTCATCGATCACATTTGGTTCTAAATCAACATAGATGGCTCTTGGCACGTACTTACCAGCACCAGTTTCGTAGAAGAAAGTGGAAAACCCTTCTTCACCACCCTTTGGTCTATCTAAACCATCTTGTAAATAACCATCTGGTCTAATACCATGTTCTAAAGAATATAATTCCCAACAGGCATTACCGATTTGACAACCGGCTTGACCGACATTAATACTGATAACTTCTCTCATAACGTTGTTTTGTGCTTTGTGTAGTATGTAATTAAGTAGTCTTAGTGTATATAGAAACTACTTTTGTACTTGTGTATGTGTGTGCTTAGTTTTTAGTAATACTTAGAATTAAGATCTTTCGTTTTGTTTATTTTTTGTTTTAAGTTTTTTGTGTTTTTTTCTTGTTGTCCCCATAGTTTGGAATTTCCTAAAAGGGTAAACACAGATCCAGGTTAGAACAAAGTAGATTGAGACACACGTAAAACGAGGTTTTGTAGGTGGGTATGTACTGGTTAGTTAAGAAGTGTTGTGGTGGTTGATGGTTGTTAGCTTATTAGTTAAAATTTGGTTTAGCCTCACCACGTGCTTTTCTTTTTCTGTTCTTCCCTAGAAGAACCAAACCCTAAAGACGACGCGTCACGAGAATATAATATAGAATTAATAATAAAATATAGTAATAAAACAAAGAGCAATTTCGAATAGATTAAAAGCAGAATTATATTAATATACAGGTATGACTAAATGTTTATAAAAAATAATTTAGATAAAAGATTATATAAATTTAACAGGAAGGATGAGAATAAACAAATATTTTGTTTTCTTATAGCGGAAACCCTATAAAACTTGCCCAGCAAGTTGACCATACTAAATCACAAATCAGTGTGATGGATTTTTAAACTGAAATGAAAATACAACTTAAAGCAGTTAAACGACTTCTTCTCTTGTAGAAGAAGAAGCTGAAATAGTGGAATTATAAGAAACATAATTTGAAGGATTAACTTCGTCATGATATTTTTCACTAATTTCTTCTAAAGTCATTCTCTTAGTTTCTGGAATGAAACATGTAGTAATACAACCTAATAACATGAAAAGAGCAAAAATTTCCATAACATGTGGTAACCAACAGTTCTTAGCTTTACCGTCACGAGCACAATTGTGGTCAATTAAAGTACCTAAAGCAGTTTGAGCAATAATGGCACCGATTTTACCAGCAGCAGCAGAAATACCATGAGCAGAAGATCTGTATCTTGTTGGGAAGACTTCACCTGGAACAATGAAAGTAGTCACATTTGGACCGAAATTACAGAAAAATTGACAAAGAATGTAAAGACCTAATAAACCGTGATCACCAATCTTATTGTAAGCGAAACCAATAATACAGAATAAAGCAGTTAAGATCACGAACCCCATCATTTGGATTGGTTTTCTACCCACAATATCAATGGTAAAGACAGAGAACCAATAACCAGGTAAAGAACCTGCACAAATTAAGATTAAATTACCAGCGGCAGAATTATAAAGTTTCCAATAAACATTCTTAGAAGAAGCATAACCAATGGTTTGTAAAATGACAGCAGAATTTAAAGAAAGACCGTAGAAAGCAACATCTAAAGTAAACCAAGAACCAGCAGTACCTAAAAGAATCTTACCATATTTCCATTGACCGAAATGATTCCAGAAATCTTTGAAAGAGGCTTCTTTCTTTTGTGGAACCATTGATTCTTGTTGATGTTGTGCTTCTAATGTCATTTGAGATCTATCAGAGTAATGAACATCAGTTTCATGTTTTTCATCCATAGTAGAATTAACTTGTTGAATTTCAAATTGCATATCAACATCTAAAGCATATCTTGGAGATTCTGGGATAGTTAATCTAAAATATAAACAAGCAATACCTGGAATAGCACCAAACCCGACCAAGATTCTCCACATTTGATCACAAGCTAATTGACAAGCTGGACCACATTCGGCACCAGAATTGGCATCAATTAACTGAGATTTATAAGCTGCAATTAAAACCATGGCAACAATACCAGCAGAAATTTGACCAAAAGCTTGATTAGCAAAGACAGCACCCATGATAGCACCTCTCCATTTAGTAGTAGCGAATTCAGAAGAAATAATGGATGATAATGGATAATCACCACCAATACCAATACCCATAACGATTCTATAAAAAGTTAAAACAGCGACAAAATTAACACCTGGAGCAGCACCCAATGTACATTGTAAAATTGTACAAACAATCATAACGACTAATTCTAAACCATAAATTTTTTTACGACCAAAGACATCAGCAAGGATACCAAATCCAACTTGACCAATAACAGTCCCGACAGAAGTTGAAACTTTTAATAAAGTTTCAGTAGAACTTGGCATTGAACCTTGCCAAAAGACAAAAGAAAGCATTGCCACACCTAAGTTAATTGCAAAGACATCATAAGAATCTGTTAAAAACCCAACACCAGCAATAATAATGGTTCTAACTTGTTGCCAACCGAAAGGATTTTCATCAATTTTTTCTAAA
Organism: Monosporozyma yasuniensis; assembly: GCA_030558655.1. Taxonomy (NCBI): domain Eukaryota; kingdom Fungi; phylum Ascomycota; class Saccharomycetes; order Saccharomycetales; family Saccharomycetaceae; genus Monosporozyma; species Monosporozyma yasuniensis. Next base: position 99,519 of record JAKTQC010000039.1, on the reverse strand, counting down.
GCTAATCTTCTTCTTTCTAATGGATCTTCGATATCAGCAAAATCATTTAAATAATTATGGAAAGCAGCATTACCACCTGCAGTAGTATTACCATGTTGTAGTTCTTCGACGGTATCAATGTTTTTATTGTTGTTAAACATTTGAAAGTGTAGAGTGTGAGTATATGTGTGAGTGAGTAAGTGAGTGTTTTTTGTTGATGGTTTATTATTATGAGAAGGGGAAAGAGAGAATATAGAAATATGAAACAAGTTGACAAGGTTAAAAGAAAGTGTTCATGGTTTATATAATATATAATTTCATTTCGCAGTCGATGGGATATAAGCCATGAAATATCTTTATCACAAACCCTATGGGACCCAGTGCACGATTGCTAAATTGTTAAGTTATTAAAGTGGTTGATTTATTCCCACACGTGGAGTAAAGTTTAGACATACAAGACTCTTCAACACATGGGAATTAACGAATTTAAGTGACAGAGACGGGAATAATTGGAAAATGAGGGGTCCCTCTGACAGGAAACCATGATAATAGTAATAATAATAATATCATTACAAGATTAAAAGGGATACTTTTTTCATGTCAATCCAATTATTTCTTTGTTTAATTAGCAATATCTCATTGAAGTGGCCGCTATTGTAAGCGTTGAAACTCCCACGTTCTTTCAATATTTTGCAAAATGTTTCCCACGTGGAAGTGGCCAGACAATAGAGGGTATTGTGTGAGGGCTTGCACTTACAGGACCGTTTACAATAGACTGTGCATTGTCTTGTCTATTGTGTAATAAACTTCCCACGTTTTGTCCAATATTTATTGTTTTTTTATTTGAAAAAATTCAATCCGAGAAATCGCATTTGATACAGGAGGGGAATCCACGTTTTTGTCAATTTGAAATTTATCAATTGATATTAAGAGAAAGTGGGAACAACCATTTCAAGTAAGTAAATTAAAAGTAAGTAAGTAAGTAAGTAAGTAAGTAAGATAGACAGCTCCCATTCGACCCTCAACTGGCACATATTTTACTCCCATACACTAATTTACATACAAGCACATACACAAACACTCACACATACATACACAAACATGAGCAATCTATCCAATTCGAACAATAGAAAGAAATTATTGTTAATGGGGAGATCAGGGTCTGGTAAGTCATCAATGAGATCTATTATATTTTCAAATTATAGTGCATTTGATACACGTCGTCTTGGGGCTACAATTGATGTTGAACATTCACATTTAAGATTTCTTGGTAATATGACATTAAATCTTTGGGATTGTGGTGGTCAAGATGTTTTTATGGAAAATTATTTTACAAAACAAAAAGATCATATTTTCCAAATGGTTCAAGTATTAATTCATGTATTTGATGTTGAATCACAAGAAGTTATGAAAGATATTGAAATTTTTATGAGATCATTAAAACAATTGAAAAAATATTCACCAGATGCTAAGATCTTCGTATTATTACATAAGATGGATTTAGTTCAATTAGATAAAAGACAAGAATTATTTGATATAATGATGAATAAATTAACTGGAACTGCAATTGAATATGGTTTCCCTAATGTAGTAGGGTTTGCAACATCAATTTGGGATGAAAGTTTATATAAAGCTTGGTCACAAATTGTTTGTTCTTTAATACCAAATATGTCAATACATCAATCAAATTTAATTAAATTTAAAAATATATTAAATGCATATGAAATTATTTTATTTGAAAAGACCACGTTTTTGGTTATTTGTTCAAGTAATTCAGACAATAATAATATTAAGAAAATTGATCCAAAAAGATTTGAAAAGATATCAAATATAATGAAAAATTATAAGCAAAGTTGTACAAAATTGAAAAGTGGATTTAAAACTTTAATATTAAATGATTCAATATATGTTAGTGAAATTTCATCAAATATGGTTTGTTTTATTGTATTAAATGATTCAAAACAACCACAACAATTAATTCTTGAAAATATTAAAAAGGCAAAAGAATTCTTTCAATAAATAATTTAAGTTTAAATTTAGAATAAATAATAATATAAATAGAATATAAATAATAATAATTCATAATGGAGCATAATAATTATATATACAAAAACAATGTTAATTTTTTTTTCAAAAAGTGAAATTATAACTCTTTAAAGAAATCTCTCTTAAAGAATGATAATTTCATCCAATCCATAATAACTTTAAATCTAGTTCTTGCAGATAATAACATTGATAAATAGACCATTCTCCAAATATAAAATGTGAAAAATCCACCACCGGTATATAATGATCTTTTACCATATGTAATATTTGCAATGGCTCTTTCATGACCCAGATAAGCTAAAGCACCTAAATGAATATATTTAAATGGTTTAAATTTATTTTCTTCAAATAATAAATCAACTTTTTCTTTCCTCTTTGATAAAGTCTCATGGAACCCCTGGATATGTGACATCTTATCAAATAATTTTGATAAATATTCAGCTTGTTGATGTGCTACTTGTGCTGTAGGTGGTAATCCAATAAAAGCATTATCACCAATGGCAAAAATATTTGATGACCCTTTAACGGTTAAAAATGGATTAACACAAATGGCTCTTGTTGAATTTGCTTGTTCTGGTATCTTAGTGGTTAAATTTTTAATAATTGGTCTAATCTTATTACCTGTTGCCCAAATTAAAGTACCGTATGGCATTGTTGATTCTGTCACTGTACCATCTGGATTCTTAGTCTTTGCAACAAGATGATCTGCTTCAACTTTCCCCACGGCGGTATTTAAATGTAATTGAATTGATGCTTCTTCCAAGACACTTTGTGCATATGATGATAATTTTTTTTCAAACATATTTAATACGATTGGCATTGCTTCAACTAAATGAATATTAACTTCTTTAGCTAAAGATGGTAAATATTTTTTCAATTCTTGTGTAACATAATCTTGTAATTCACCTGCAGTTTCTACACCAGTTGGACCACCGCCAACGACAACTATGGTTAATAATCTTTTACGTTCTGGATCACCTTCAGCTAAGAAATTTGCCTTTTCTAAATTTGATGATATGGCTTTTCTAATTTCAATTGAATGTGGAATTTCTTTTAAGAAATGACCATGTTCTTTTACACCTGGGATACCAAAAGTATTTGGTTCAGCCCCGACGGCAGAGACTAAATAATCATATTTAATCTCTACAGGATCATTTTTCTTAATCCCGACAGATTTTTGTGGACCAGAATGTTTTAAATTTGGTTTTATCATTGAAGAGACTCTATCAATTGAAACAGTATTTCTTTCGGGATTAATGGATGTAGCTTCAGCTTGATAATATGTTACATTACCTTTCTTTTTCAAAGCAAAATTAACTACAGGTTCCATAATAGATTTTTCATCAACAGTTCCGACTGGTGTGGATGGTAATAATGGAGTGAAAAGGAAATAGCTTCTTGGTGAAATTAATGAAACGTTATATTTTTTTGTATCAATAGTTTTCAAAAAACTAATTGCACCCCAACCAGACCCAAGAACAACAATATTTGGTTTTGTATCATTATGTACATCATCTAAAATTTTACAAGTTTGGAAAGAAGATGGACCTGTCCCCTTTTTATCAACAGAAGTGACAGTGGCCGTGTTAACAGTTTCTGTATTAGTAGTGGTGGTAGTGGTAGTAGTAGTGGCACCTAAATTAGATTTAGTAGCTGTAATAGTGGAAGCACATCTAATTAAAGATGTCTTTGCGCTAACATTTTGTAAATTATACTTATAACAACTTGATAACATATTTGTGTATGTATGTATTTATAATAATAATAATAATATGTACAGTATAGTGTTTGTAATTCTATATTCTAATATCCCCCTTATGGCTCGAGAAAAGAAAGCGATGGATGCTTACAACAAACCTTTTAAGATTAAACAAATTTGTTTTTATAATGTTGTTCAAATGTCAAATTCCCAACAACAACAAATTTAATAGCCGCTATGTTACTTAAAACTATCTAACTATGCATTGGTTAAAAAAAACCGGAATAAACGGTATAGTATGGTATAGTATAGTATAGTATATTGTATGGTTTTATCCAATCAAACCCAGTAGTTTCTGTTTAACATTAAATTTAGTAACGGAGGTTGTTTTTTTTTGTTTCTCAGAATTTTTTGTTTTCACGGAGTTTGCGTCCACGTTGAGGAAGTGTTGGATTTTTCAACGGTGTTTATTTTATTAAGAGTGTGTACTTATTTGTATGGGTGAAGTGCTAAAGTGTCACAAAATAAGAGAATGGATGGTGAAAGTTATTAAACAAGGAGAGAGTGGTTATTTAATAAGGAATATATAAAATACCTTTTTCTTGTCTTAGTACAATTTTTTAAAAATTTGTTTGTTTTAGGATTTTTATATTTAGAAGTGAAATACTTATCACCAAACAACAACTTTTTAGAAGAATTCATTATTATAAAATTTTTTTACTTTGAAATGGTTTTGAATGCTTGAATCAATTCATATACCCCTTTAATAAATTTATAGATACAAATAGAACTATCACAATAAATTGTTCAAGTACAATATCAACTATAACAACAGATTAATTTTAATTTTTTAAAAACAATAACAGTAACCATGTTAGCAAAAATCATTTGATTAAGAGTTGTAAAATTTTACTTAGGGGTTAACGTTGTTTAATAAATTATTACATAACAACAAGAAGACATTAAATTTAAATTTAAATTTAAAAAAAGTAATACAGTATTATTTGCAAGTGGAGACAATCGCGGTGGTTTAATATTATTATCCAAGAGTTTCCATTTAGAACCAAAGTGTTCACCCAGATTAATTCAATTTCTCTCATATAATTTGTAGATCGTTGACCAAGATAATGACCAAATTGATCACTTCCCCTCATTGAATCTAAAACAGCAGCAGGTGTTTGTCATTTTTTTCGATCTTAATAAATTCTTCAAGATCATCTGGAATTGGTACCATCTTTTGTACTTCGTGATGTAATTTATGAACAAGAGTAACTTCGATAAAATTTTGATTTCTATAAATAACAAATTGAAGTTTGGATTCACAATTAAATTGATGGAGTGAAGAAACGCTGATATGGTCTCGGGGAGTGAAGAAATACTGATATGGTCTCGGGGAGTGAAGAAATACTGATATGGTCTCGGGGAGTGAAGAAATACTGATATGGTCTCTGTTTCCACGACAAGTCTATAAGTCTTGGTTACATTGGTAATCTAAACTAGTTTGTAATTGCAATATATTATTCTTTCTACTTCCAATCGAAAGAAATTGTTAACCGGTAGCTGCAAAGATGGTATCAATAGCCTGTTCGACTACTTCTTTGAATTCATCATTTGTAGATTTAGTTGATAAACCAAAAGGTATAAAAGGGATAGCAAATTTTATATTTTATCTTAAATCGTTAGCTTTCTTAGCATCTTTTTAAAGTTTTTTGGAATTCAGCTAAAGACTTGGTCTTAGAAAATCTGAGATATCTTCTCTTCATTGTCTCATAAGGAAGATAAATCTGATGACCCTAAAATACCTTCATATTTTAAATATCTAGATTTCTTAACTCTTTTATTTTGAATTGGTTCCAATTCTTTTGGTGGTAAATCAATTTCTTCTTTCTGAAGAGTTTCAAATTTATTTACATGATCATCTTCAATAGCTTGCTCATAGTCGTCATAAGACAATTCTTTATCACAGGCTAATATATCCTCTACCCCCTGGATCTAAATTATAATCAGTCATATTTATATCGGAATTACCAACTTCCCTATTTTCAACTGGATCCATGGGGGTAAAAGTTTCTTCAGTAATTGAATCTAGCATGTTTGGTGTGTTTTAATTAATTAAACTCAAGGCATCTAAGCTAAAGGATAAGAATCGATGCCAAATATCTATTTACTTCTATATATCTATATATATTTTAAAATATAAGTCTATTCCGCGGAATTGCTAAAATCTGTTAATTTGTTATAGCCGGGTAATCATTATTCTATTTTATTTAAGATTTGTGTGTGTCCGCAAAGGGAAACAATGACAACAAAGATCAAGATACCGCATTGGGCAATAATTGAAAAATTATAATTGTTAGCAATGAGTTTTAAATTCAACTGGGGGTATTTACTTGACACAAATATAAGTATTAAGATCATTGATTATTCATAACTAACTGATTAATTTTAAGCAATCTAGCAAAGAGAAGAAGGAAGGAAGGAAGTCAATATGTACAAGAGAACTTTGAATAATAAGTCTTCAATTTCAAATAAAAATTATCAATCACAAGAAAATGATCCAATTGTGATGAATAATAACAATTCTCATTACACTTACAATGGTGTATCTCAAGATATTAAAGGTAAAATGAAGGATTATAATAATGCGGAATTAGCTAAGAAATATAATGCTGGTAGTTTATATTATAACAACAATCCTGACCCAGTTACAATCAATACAGATAACTATTATCATTATGCTTATCCATATGGTAACAGTGCCAACAACAACAATAACAATGGTACTTCACCAACTGAAAGTACATATAATTACTACTATCCAAACAATAATAACAATATGCAAAATACTAATAGTTCATATTATTCTAATAACAAGAATTATACTCATCAAAATTATAAATATAATAAGAACAAGAATGGTAATTATAATCATAATAGCAATTCTCAAAGAAGACGGAATTCTTCAATTAATAACGCCACAAATATCAATTATTTAAAATCAAAATTAAGATATTTTAATGATCCAATTGATATTCAAACTTTGAAAGAAATGAATAATAATAAACCATATATCTCTGTTCAAACATCTTCCTACAGAAACAATAATAATAATAATAATAATAATAATAATAATAACAACAAATACAGAAGAAACAGTAATTTGAAAGAAAACTTACATGTCTCTGAACCAAAAACTACTCAAACAAATAATGAACAACATCAAAAAGAACAAGATATCATTTATAAATTAATTTCTAAAAAACACAATGTCAAAAGAAGAACAAATAAACCAATATTGTATGTTGCTGGTCTAGATACTTTACCAATTTATTCATTTGACGAAATGATTAATAATAAAGAAATCAAATTAAACAAAGATGATAAGATAGAAGAACAAGACAATGATTTAATGGTGTATATGGATTTACAAATTAAAGATAAGAAACAATTCTTCCAACAATTCTTAAAGACTAATACCCCAACTCCAATTAACCATACCACCATAAAGAAGCCAATAAGAAACTTGGTTCAAACTAAACATTCATTACAATTCAACAAATCATTCCAACAATATAATAATGATAGTTTTGATTTAAGTTTTGATGGGAAAGCCATGGATAGAAGTGATATATTCAGAATGGTGGATTCTTTCAGTGTTGCTTTTGATAATGATAGAGATCCAAATTCAACAAATCCAAATATTAGTATTAATAATGGTAATAATAACTCAAATAATAATAAAGGTTTCACATTATCTAAGAATATCTTACCAGAAGAAATGACAAATAATCTAGTTTATTAAAAACATATAATTTATTAAGAATATTTTAAAAATATATATACACCTATATATATATATACATGTGAGTGTTAAAGGAATAATATGTATCGAATATTTCTTTTATTATTATTTACAATGCTCTCTTTTCAACTTCAAATCCTGGGTTGGATTTACGTAAAACTCGTTGTTCTTCCTTTGTCAAACTGGTTTCACTTAACTGCACATCTAATAACTCTTTAACCTTCAATACAGAACCTGCAATAGCAGGAGTAGCTCTTCTATATACGGTGGATCCTCTTTTACCTAGACCTAAAGTCTTCACAATAGTACGAGTTGCTTTGGGAGTCCCAATCAAGGATCTAACTAAAGTGATCTTATAGAATACCATGTTATTTAGTGATGTGTCGAATATGAATATATAGAAATGATCTATGTTGGCTGTATTCTTCTTACTGTGCCAAGGGATATGCAAACAAACGTTTACCATATTGGGTTTTAACTTTTCTTTAAAGTTCAATTTTCTAAAATATTATTTAAGGATATGCAATTTTGCTTCCTATTGAAAGCCTTAAGCTCATCACATTAAGAAAAAATACATATCAGTTATTACACTGAATATATCAATATATATATACATATTATGATAACACTAATATGTCTAATTTATCAGAAATAAAACATCAGAAATTACCAAGAGAACAAATTACCCCAGAATATATTGCCAAAATTAGGGCATTAAGAAGGGAAAGACATGAAAAGGAACAACGAGAGCTAGAATTAAAACAATTAAGAACAAAATATTTCATCAAGAGACCAATATTGTATATTCCAAATAGAAGAATAAACCATGACAGACCGATGATTGATGTGAAGATCATGACTTACAACACTTTAGCACAGACTTTAATTAGAAGAACTACATTTCCTGATGCACACGAGGCCATCAAATGGCACAATAGATCAAAAGTATTAATGAGAGAGATTAAATTTTATCATAGTGACATTCTTTGTCTACAAGAAGTGGATAAGATTCAATGGGAAAGATTTTGGGCAGATGCTTTAGCTGAAGCAGATTATAAGGGTGAATTTTACACATATCCAGGGAAAGTCCATGGTGTGGCGATTGCTTGGAATACCAAGATGTTTGATGAAAATCCAATCAGCATAATTCCTATGAGTTTGGATAAGATTAATGCAGGGGGTGAAATACCCACCACCACACGAACAAGAAGTGTTGCATTAATAGTGGCATTGAAGTTTAAGTCTACTAATCCAAATTATAACTCAAACAAGTCAAATGGTGTCATCGTGGCAACTTCTCATTTATTCTGGCATTTATTTGGTACGTTTGAAAGAACAAGACAGACTTGTATCATTATGAATAAGTTGAATCAAGTCCGAAACGAATTAATGGGATCAAATATTTGTAACCACTTGTACACTTTTCTAATGGGTGATTTCAATTCACAACCATGTGATCCACCCTATACCTCAATTACGGATAAACCAGTAGAACTAAATGCCAGATCCAAGGCAATCATTGAATGTAGTACTTCATACCAATATTCAAAGAGAAGAAATGGTGAATTGTCAGAAACAAGTACCCCAAGTAGTAGTGAAGAGGATGAAGATGGAGATCCTGTTTCGGATGATCAACCTTTAGATCCAAGACCATACACTTACAATGCTACTCCAGATCAAGCCGCTGTGGTACAAAAAATAATTAATTTGCATAATACAATACCGTTAAAGGGGATCTCTTTATATGGTGTTGGTTACCATTTAGTTCACCCAGAGAATTCTAATCCAACAACACAAAATGGTGAGCCCGAAATATCACACAGATCAATAAAATGGCAAGGGTTATTGGATTACATCTTCGTGATCAAACCTTGGATTCCCACTACCATTAAAAGTAGTCCTGAAACACTTGACACTGTGGAGAGAGATTGTCATTTGCATATCAAAGGATATTTAATGATGCCGTTAGCCAAAGATATGCCTCAGCATGTTGAACCACATACTGGTGAATATCCTAGTGATCATTTAGCTATGATGTGTGAAGTTACTTTAGAAGTTTAAATCTTATTTGATTTTTCATACTATACAAAAATTTCAATATATATAATTTTTAAAACCAAGCTTTTTAAAAATATTGAAAACAGAACTCAAACCTAATTTAAAAACACATCAATTGCGCTTAATTTTTTTTACATATTTATATAAATGATCATTTCTATCATACAAAGTTTATTTATTTACTCGTAAATGATTAATTTATTCTTTGTCCCAGCCTAATTTTAAAGCTTCTTCATAAGTTGGGTAATCGGTGTAACCATGAGCGGACATAGCGTAGAAAGTATCTCTGTCGTACTTATTTAATGGTAAACCTTCTTTTAATCTATGGACCATATCTGGGTTAGCAATCCATAATCTACCGTAAGCACATAAAGTTCTTTCTTCCTTAACGAATTCTCTGGAAACTTCAGGGTGATAGGATAAGTTACCAGCTCTAATTAAAGGACCCTTCCAAATACTGTAGATGAAAGAATTGTCATGAGTTTCATCAACACCAGTACCTTCAACCATGAATGGGTTAACGGATCTGTTTTCGACAGCATGAATATAAGCTAATCTCTTACCTTCCTTGGCTCTCTTTTCTAATTCACCGATAACGTGAGCGTATTGAGCTAAGATTAATGGTTCAGCACTACCAGACATGGTACCAAAGGTACCCCATGGAGAGAATCTAATACCGACTTTTTCGTGACCAATGGCTTCAATAAGAGCATCAACAACTTCTAAAGTGAAACGAGATCTGTTTTCAATAGAACCACCGTATTCATCGTTTCTTTGGTTAGAAATTGGGTCTAAGAATTGGTTTAATAAGTAACCGTTAGCAGAGTGAATTTCAACACCATCGGCACCAGCAGCAATAGAGTTCTTAGCAGCCTTAACGTAATCAGCAATGTGTTGTTTAATTTCATCCTTGGTTAAACCGTGTTGTGGGTTGTTAGATTTCATGGCTTTTTCCTTGGATTCATCATCCATGTAGATGTTGTCAGAAGCAGAGACATATTTTAAACCATCCCTGGCTAAGACATCAGCGTAAGATTGTCTACCTAAGTTCCATAATTGGACGTAAACAAAAGATTTGTTGTCATGGATTTTCTTGAAGATCTTAGTCCATTCAGCAACTTGTTCGTCAGACCAGATACCTGGAGCATTGTCGTAACCACCAGCGGCGGCAGAGATGAAAGCACCTTCAGTGATGATGAAAGTACCTGGGTATTGAGATCTTTGGTTGTAGTATTCAACGGCCCAGTCCTTGTTTGGAACATTACCTGGATGATGAGCTCTCATTCTGGTTAATGGTGGTAAAACAGCACGATGTTGTAATTCCATTTCACCAACCTTGATTGGCTTGAATAAGTTAGTGTCAGCTAAAGATTCTGGTTTGAAGTTCTTAACAAAAGGCATGATTGATTTGTGTTGTGTTGGTTGTTCTTGTTATTCTTTGATCTAAGCTTAAATTTAAAGTTAGAAAAAGAACATTTCCGATTAATTTGTTGAACATCTGCAGTATTTATATAAATATTCTTAATTCATTTATTTTTTTTGACACAAAATCAGCCTTACTCAAGGTTATCAAATGTTGTATGGTTAACTTCTTAGTTGTTTCTTTTTTCCTTTGTTTATTACAAAGAATATTTTGCTCATCGCTTTGAAAAATGGATTCTTGATAGTGGGGCTTGTCATACCAAAACCGGAAAATAGCTATACGTTATTGTTTTGTGAGAGCAAAAACAGTCTGTCCGAAATTGATTTTTTAAACGGGTAGGTGTCCGAGTGTCCGGAAAACAAAATTGTAGTTGTCCAGGGTGTCCGGCGCGTTAACCACCTAATTTTTATTACGTTATCATCTTTTTCAGATCTGTCCGGGACGTCTCAATTTATAGTAGGGCGTCCGAGATAGAGAACCTGGTTTCTTTTAAATCGGACATATTAACCTTACACCAAAATACTAAATATCAGCGCTTAAAACGTTATATTATCTAAAATATTATACTGAACCATTTGTATTATTAATCAGAATTTAATAAAACGAAATCCAACGGCAAAATATCTCGATATCACAAAACATAATGCACTGACAAGGGTAGTTACGCCACAAAATATCTTATAATTTTGGTAATCTCTAAAAGATTTATTGCCAATAACAGCACCTGTTATGGGGACACCGATTAACATTGTAACACCCACACAAAAATACATAGTGGAGTAACGTCTTCCGAATTCTTCTGTCTTGGAAATTTGTCCACAACATACAGGTAATAATGATAATATACTACCGGAGAAAAATCCATACAAGGAACTAATCACATATAAATTTTGTAAATTAGTTCCAAATGGATACCAACCAATAAACATCACTGCACCTAACATGACCAATGTTGAGATGGCAACATTAAATCTACCAAAGGAATCACTTAATTGTCCCGGAATCCATCTACCCAATATACCTGTTAAATTAATGATCATGATTAACATATAAGCTTGAGATTGACTTAAACCTTGACTCATTGCGTATGAACCATAATATGTTACCACACAAATTAATGATAATTCACCAAGGCAAGTACCAAACACACAAAATAAATATCTTAAATCGCGGAATGCTTTTATATCAAAACTTTCTAAGATGTAAATTCTAATCACATATTTCCATTGCGATTCATTCACTTTTCGATCATTTGGAGCTATAAAAGACAATCTTTCTTTTGACAGTGCTATTGAGAAGATTAACAATGAAAGATTAATAAATGCTAAAGTCCGTATCCCCCACATAAACCCATAATATGGATCATTTAACGAGTTAAATTCGAAAAACTTTCGTAACATCAATGGAAAGAAAACACCGCCAACAGAACCACCAATAGTAGATAATCCAGTTGCAGTACCTCTTTTCCTCTTAAAATAATGTGTTGGAGCACTTACAAGTGGACTAATCAATATTCCATTACCAATCCCACAGATTATCGAAAATGATAAGATAAAATGCCATAATTTTGTTGAATTTGCAGTTGCAAATAAACCAGCAACATGTAATATTGTTCCAATGATCATTGGAGTTTTAAATCCATTTCGATCAAAATATGTACCACTAAAAATACATGAAGCACAACATATGAAATTCATTAATGAAAATACCCAACCAATTGTAGACGATTTTTCTTGTTTCAATTGATAATTTTCAAGATAGTTTTCAATAATACCTGTAGTATTTAATAAACCAAAACATGCAACAAGTCCCAAGAAACAACCAAATACTACTGTCCATGCTAATTTACCACCTTCAGGATATTCAAAATTATCATCATCATCATATTCAAATTTTGGAGTTTGTTGTTTGTCATTTAGGAGTGGATGTCTTGTATTATTCGTGATAGTTGGGTCCGTTACATTCTTTTCGAGATTTCCATCATCTTGTAAAGTTCGATGTTTTATACTTGTTTTTGTAGAGCTCATTGCATATTCTTTATTATCGGATTTCCTCATACGTGATAGTATTTTCAAGGATTCCTATAATACTTTTAAAAGTATATATATATACGTATAGATAAGTCATGGTGATAGTCATACCTCCCCTTGTTGTAAAATTTCAATGAACTTGTAGAAAAGACAAAAAAAATACCTCTATAAATTTAGATAAGAGATGAAAAACAAATCTTTGGAATGTATATTGTTTGCATTATAGAAAGTGTTGAGAGAAGTGAGGTTTGTAAAAATATGTACAATACTGACTAAATAAATTGGTAACACCTGCTAGTAACTAAACAATATGTTAATTACTCACATCCCGCGAATGATGCAACATTGCATGTCTAACTAATAAGATCGACAGACATGTTTAGTTTATTTAAATTAAAATTGTAGATAATGATGCTGACGCCATATAACTGGTGTGGTCAAATAGTGCTTGCTTGCTTATAAGTTATTCGGTCTTAACCATGTTATTCCCGAGTTGACGTACCAATTAAAGATTAAAAAAACATATAGGTAATTGACACCACTTGCTAACACTTCATGATGGGTATTAGTTGTTTGTAAGACCCTCCAGATGTTTCCCCTTCGGGTAATACTTCTTTACATCGGTTGACAATAAAAAGCTTTCACAACGACACGAAACTGAAATAAACACCAATTTGAACCTCACATTAGCTAATTTTGGAAATTGGGGATACGACATTACAAGGAAATTGTGAATATACAGGGAACTTTACGTCACAACAAGAGTAGTTAATACAATCTCGATCAAAATGTGAGTCCATCTACTGCATAATTTGATAGGTTTCCTTCAATGTTGTGCTCCCTCCCCTTGTTTAAATTAAGTAAGTTAATCGCTAAATCAATCTAATCTATAAAATCCCGTCTTTAAGAAGATAGTGGTCCCTTGTTTTTTAACCCTCTCTGCATTATCACCCTTCTAATCCCCTTTGAACTATTATAAGTTCACTTGAACGAGTTATAATAACCCCCCTTCTTTGTGAATCAAAGTTTACTTCCTCTTTAGGATAAAAACTATTCCTAAATAATTATTCGGGCCTTTTCTTATTGTTTCCGATACAAAATTTGGGCTTTGTTTATAGAAGAAAATATATATTGTTGTTTTTCGCTCTTGCTGCCACTTTTATTTTATTTTATTTTTTTTGGTGGATTTGGAAATGTTAAAAATAAACTGATTTAAATTTAATTTAGAATATAAACCTCTTAAACTTTGGGTTGACTTTTACCCTTTATCCCTTCAACTATCGATCCTTCTACTTTCTAAAGCAAATATATATATATAAATAAATATATTGGAAAAAAAATATTTATAACAAGTTATCTCTCGATCCTTTTTTAGCTGAACATTTGTTTTAAAATAGAGTGATTTTTTTTCTATTTTTTTATTTCAACCAGACCATCTTTTTAAGTTCTTTTGTTTTGTCAATTTGACCATAGTCATATCACTTTTTTTACACGATTTAATACTTTAATATAGTAATAGTTTTATTTTGACTTTACACTTCTCTCGTTTTCCTTTTAATATAATTCACTCGTTTTAAATTTTAATTTTGATCTTACTAAAAAAAAATGAATCCTCTAAAGAAAAATAATTACAACCAGGATTCAAATCGTTCTAATAACGGTAATTGGAATAATGGTTATCCATATAATGTTGGTCCAAATCAATACCCTCAAATGATGTCATATCAAGAAAATCCACGTCATAACAATAATAACAACAACAATAATGATTTTGTACCTGAAAATAATTTTAATTATAATGAAAATATTTATCCTTATATGGAATTTGCTATGCAACCACAATTTGAACCAGTAATGTTACCACCAACACAACAGCCATTACCACCACCATCCCAACAATTACAAATGAATTCGCCTGCTATTAATGGTATGTTAACTCCATTTGATACTGCTTATGGAGCAACTTTATTACCATCTCATTTATTAATGGGATCACCATTTATTGCTTCTCCAAATATGCATACTCCACAACAAAATAATCAAGCTACATTTGGTAGACATAGAAATTCTAATGGTTTTGGTCCATTATCTAATAATAATACCAATAATCATAGTGCTAGTAGTGTTAATATGATGGCTCAGAGATCTTATAATAACAATAATATAAGTATCAATAACAACAATAATCCATATCATGATTACTCATCATCATCAAATGAACCAATCGAGTTTACAAAAGACGCTATTACAAAGATGAAAGCTTTATTTAATGAACCATTCGAAGTTTCTTTTAAAATTTTACCAAAGGGTGATGATGCATATAGAACAAGATCTTTATTACTTGAGAATATCGATAAATCAATAAATATTCATGATTTTATTACTAAATTTGTGAAAGCCACAGAAATTGAAAGTATTTATGTGATACCAAATGATTCAAAACAAAATATTTTATTAAGTTTTATGTCTGTTCAAATTTGTCTTAATTTTTATAATAACGTTTTACAAAGATTAAAAGAATTTAAATTAGGGTTGAAATCTGAAGATATGAATCTGAATTTTATTCTTTTAAAATATGTTAAACCTGGTAAAGATGCTAGTAGTTATAATAATGAAATTGATGATGCCTCCATGTTTAGATACGAATTACCGATGAATGATGCTACAAGATCTATTGTGGTTGAGTTGAAAGATAATTATGATGATGATAAATTAACCACCTTATTAAAAGATCTACAATTGACCAAAGATATTGATTCAAACAAGAGATATATTCTAGAATCTATTGATTTGATTAACGCTGAAAAATCAAACAAAATCTTCAACAAGAATTATATGATCTTAACCTTTTTAAGTATATCCATGGCTGTTGAAATGATTAATTATATCAGATATAGAGGTGAAAAATTAAACTTTGGGAAATGTTTCTTTGTCAATATTGCCTCTACAGCAAAGAAAGCTGGTGAATCTGATAATCAAGATACTGTTTCTTCAACAAATAACAGTATGTCTAATTTACCTAATCCAAGCTCAATGAGTTTACTATCATCTCGTTCTTCTTTAGATCTAAATCATAGTGTTGATGATATTGTTGAATTGTTAGAAAATATTGATCTTGATGATAATATCTTAACTATCGAAACTAAATCATACCCTGAACCTTCCAAAGAAGTCTTCAGCGAACATCAACCTTCTGTCACTAAATCATACTCCCAATTATCAAACATGGGTAGATCTAATTCAGTGATGTCCACTCCAAGAGCGATGGACATGAACTTTAATGAAACTCCAGTTTTCGGTCCAATGGATAATAATGGATATACCCCACAAAATAATATGTTAGTACCACAAACGCCAATGGGTATCACAACTCCTTCATTCTATATTGAACAACCACCATTCAAATATTCCAAGAATCTTCCACAACCAATCACTGATACTTTAGAAGATCAATTGAATACATCAGCTAAAGTTGCTTCTGCCATGGGTACTGATGCAGCAAACAGAACCATTTATATCGGTAACATTAATCCAAGATCAAGACCTGAAGATGTTTGTAATGTTGTTCGTGGTGGTATTTTACAAAGTATTAAATTCATTGAAGCTAAACATATCTGTTTTATTACATTTATTGAACCATCTGCTGCTGTCCAATTCTATGCTAATACTTTTATTGATCCAATTGTATTACATGGGAACACATTAAAGATTGGTTGGGGTAATTATTCTGGTCCATTAACTAAATCTGTTGCTTTGGCTGTTACTGTTGGCGCTAGTAGAAATGTTTATGTTAGTTTACCTGAAGTAGCATTTAAGGATAAATTTATTAATGATCCTGAATTTGAACAATATCATGAAAAATACAGTCTTCCCTCTGAAGAACAATTAAGAAAAGATTTCAGTTCTTATGGTAGTATTGAACAAATCAATTATTTGAATGATAGTCATTGTTGTTGGGTGAATTTCATGAATATTAATTCTGCTATCAAATTGGTTGAAGATGCCTCAAATAGAGCTGAACAATTTTCTGAAGCTTTTGACAGACGTTATGATGGTTTAATTATCAACTACGGTAAGGATAGATGTGGTAATATGAATAGAAATTTAGCTTCCAAGAATTCCAAGTTTAACAAAAAAATGAAGAAGAATAATAATGTTAGAAACAATAGGCTAAATTATCTTGAAGAAAAGAGAAGACATCAAGAAACCAATAGAAAATCATTTTCACATCCAACTTACAGGGACAATGGCAATTTTAATAATTACCATGAAAACGATATTGAATCAGATAACAGTCATAGTAACACAAAGAAGTTTATGCCGTTAGATTCCTTAGGTATCAGTATTGATACAAGTGATAACACCCAACAATTATCTCCGATAATAGATATAAACGAAGAAGAAGAAGAAGATACTGAAAAATCCCCTATTGATGACGGCGAAATGGAAAAGGATACCACTGTTAATGATATTTCTGAGCCATCCAGTGATGTAGATACAACCGAAGATGGGGACAAGACATTCACTCACGATGATATCCCAAGACAATTTAGTAGTACTATGGACTCTGGCTTAGGTATCACTACGGGGATATCCAATAATAGTATTTCCTCATCTCCGGAGACATTAAAACCTCATAATAAGAGTAATGACCACCAAGCTAATCGTCACAGAGGAGGGAACAATTCTAACTCTAATCACAATCCGAAGAATGCTAGAGCAATTCCTGGTTCTGATGTGATGGCCCAATATTTAGCACAATTACAACATTCTACATTTATCTATGCAGCCAATGTTTTAGGTGCTTCTAATGAACAAGCTGAATTATACAGTCAAGATGAATGAGAACATATAATGCGATTTATCTATTCTTACATATAACTGAATAAAAACATTCTATAAAACAGGACAATAACATATTATTTTATAAAGCTTTAATATTACCACTCACACCCATTCTATATTTAACGTGTCTGAGTAAACACAACACAGAAAAAAACTAACGTGTTTATTATGCTGGCACCCATGTTTCCATGGCAACGCGTCAGGCACCCAACTTCGGCGATCACTAATCGCTCCTTTCCTCTTTGGGGAATTTTTTTCAATTACTCAGCAGGAAAACTTTTCTTTTTCGAAAATTCCTATTGTTTTTTCAGTCATTTTACCTGCATTGTAATTTGAATTATGGAGGATCCATTACTAAACATCCTGTGTAAGATGATAGCTCTTTTGGTGGATAAATTCAATATATATACAGTGGATATGTACACCACCCCTTAAGTCTATCACTATAATGTCTAGTTTACCTTTTGATATAAATAGAAATCAGTACGAAACAAATAACTATTATGAACTCTTTCTTCAGCTTTATAAGGAAGAATTCAAAAGAAGAGATTCTAGATGAAAAAAAATCAGTTATTGAAAGTGATACAATGTCAAAAGATACATACGAACAAGATGAAAGCTTCGACCAACTTCCGAAAAATGAATTAGCTAAGGTTGTTACAAGGCAACGAAATGAAAGTGACGATGATATCTCTATCGAACATTCTAAATGGCAAAAGGCAGATTACTTCGACTCATCCATTCAAGAATATCTATTTATCTTCTCTTGTATGATGAGTCAATTATTAAATCAAGCATGTACCCCACAAACATTGGCTATTATGAACATAATTTCTAAATCATTTAAGAGTGATGGTAAAAATCAATCATGGTTAATGGCATCTTTCCCTTTGGTTTCTGGTTCTTTTATCCTAATTAGTGGTAGAATTGGTGACATTTATGGCTTAAAATGGACCCTTGTTGGTGGTTACGTATTTTTTATTATCTGGTCTACTATTAGTGGATTAACTAAATTTACTGGTAGTGACACATTCTTCATTGTCAGTAGAGCATTCCAAGGTTTAGGTATCGCATTCATTTTACCTAACGTCATGGGATGTGTTGGTAATATTTACAAACCCGATTCTCACAGAAAGAATATTGTTATTGCTTTGATCGCTGGATGTGCCCCTATTGGTGCTTTCTTAGGTGCCATCTTTTCAGGTTTAATAGGAACAAAGGATGAAGATCAATGGCCATGGTCATTTTATGCTATGGCTATTGCATCTGCATTAAATTTAGCAATCACAATTTACAGTACACCAAACACAATTCCAACTAACATACATGGGTTTTCGATGGATTGGACTGGCTCTGGATTAGCTGTTATAGGGTTGATTTTATTTAATTTTGTCTGGAACCAAGGTCCAGTGGTCGGTTGGAATACCGTTTATGTAATTGTTCTTTTAATTATTTCAGTAATTGCATTGGTTGTTTTCTTCACTTATGAAGTCAAATTTGCTGAAGTTCCATTATTACCAAGAGTCGTCACTAAAGATAGACATATGATTATGATTTTAATGGTATTATTTGTTGGATGGGGTTCTTATGGTATTTTTAGTTACTACTACTTTTCATTCCTCCTTAATTTAAGACACTACTCTGCCATGTGGGCTGGTGGTACTTACTTTATGTTTGCCATCTGGGGTTGTGTTGCTTCAGTTGTAGTAGGTCTTTTCATTAAGAAACTTACTGCAGCCTTTATCTTATTTATGGCAATGGTTTCATTTGTTGTTGGTTGTGTCATGTTAGCCGTAACACCAGTACATCAAACATACTTCCGGATGAACCTTGGTACTATGATTATTCTAAGTTTTGGTTTAGATATGTCCTTCCCAGCTGCAGCCATTATTTTGAGTGATGGGTTGCCAATGCAATACCAAGGTATGGCTGGTTCTTTAGCTAACACAATGGTCAATTATTCAATGTCTTTATGTCTTGGTATGGGTACCACTGTTGAAAGTCAAGTCAATAAGGACGGGAAGCACCAATTAGAAGGTTACAGAGGCGCCGAATATTTGGCTGTTGGACTTGCAAGTTTAGGTTGTATCCTTTCCACCATTTACCTTATTGAAAAGTTATGGGCTAAGAGAAAGGAAAGACTTGAACTTTCAGCTCCAACACACATTGCTTAAATACTTTGATCCTTTTTCAAATATAACTCTACATATTTTTTATATTCATACAGACTAAATAATAATATCATTTTGCATAGTTTTAAATTTGTTTTAGTATATTTTTGTGTACATGTTTGTATATATTATCTATCACTTTGTTATCTAAAATATGTTATTGTGTGTATTGTGGTATCTTATATTGATTGGTACGGAGACTATACTCTCAATCTTCTTCTGTTGGATCGTTCTTTATTAGCAATTTCTTTTAAATCGTCATCACTAGGTTCATAAATATGCCAGATGGTATAATGTGGTAATCCACCAACTCTATAACCCATTTTTCTAGCCATTTTACCAAACGCTTCAGTTTCAGCATGGTTTTCAAATGTAAATGCTGGGAATTGAACACCATTTCTGAATAATTTAGCTCTAGCAAGAATAGAAACACCACCAACACCATCTAAATCTACAACTTCATCTGGATCACCATCTTCTTCACGAATATAAGCAAGATGAACTCTCCAAGTTGGATATTCTGCATAACCTTCGACAATAACATCATCTTCATCTAAAGTCTTGGCTAAATCTAAGCCTTCAGGAGATTCCATCCATGAATTCAAATCGTATGGTTGTTGACCATCCAAGAAACCTGGTAATGGTCTCCATACGTTTGGAACCATAACATCATAATCTTTACCCATTAAATCTTGAATAACAGAACCAGGACATAATTCAACATCAGCATCTCTCCAGTAGACCCAAGAATGATATGGTTTAATAGCGTTAGCCATTAACCAATTTCTGGCACGACCCATTAATTTACGTCTAATACCTTGAACTTTAACAGCGTGTCTATCACTAAAACCTTGACCAATTACTTGACCAAAATTTTTTTCGTAGATTTGAATGGATCTAAATGGTTTTTCATAATTGTCATGGAATGGTGGGGTAAATGCTTGTTTCACTTTCCTTATATATTCATCGGTCATATATTTCAAATAGATGTTTTTATTTGTGTGAGAATTAATATAATCTTGAACAACATCAATCTCATCCAAGACAGCGCTTAATGTACCATTTTGTAAATGTTGACTGTAAGTCTTCAATGCTTCTAATGTATTATCCCCTTCAGAACAATCACTGACTAAAAATGCTAAATCGATTAGCTCATGTGGATATGTTAAATTCATCAAATTTCTAAACATTAATGGTAAGACTTCTTCGGCATCTCTTAATGGGACAGCTAATAAGACATGATCTCTATGTTCCTTCCCATTTGGATTACCACGAAATTGAGATAAATCATAATTTTCAATACTGTAATCATATAATTGACTCAATTCAAAATCATAACGTTTTTGATCCTCTGGTTTTTCAATTTCATTGCCACCAAATTGAGTTAATAAATAATTTGGAATACCTTGATCGAATTTGGCAACAATGTTATGATCAATTGTTTCAAAATCATAATCATAATATTCTGGTTCATTTAATGAAGAAGTTTTATAATTAAAATGAGTAGTTTCTTTACTTTGTAAATTTTCGATGAACTCATTTAAATTATATGGTGTGATAGCATATTCATAAATTGGTAAAATGATATAAAGTAATGATAAATAGACCAGCCCTAGAGTTCCAGTCAACAGGAGCACTGATTTGGCAATATCTTGTTTACCATATTTAGTTTTAGGTATAAATTTGAATTTGCTTTTCTTTTTCAGTTCAGTATAGTCTTCGTCATCAAATTTTTTATCATTATAAGTTGGTAAAGAACGATCCTGTTTGTTCTTTCTCCAATTCAGTAACCCCATCTTTGACGTGGACGCGTGTAATTGAATACCCTTGTGATTGACTGTGATATGTGACTCTGTGGGTTATTTCAAGAAATGTCAAAGTTTATTTGAATCAATTGTTTACCTTAGTTGTAATTTTTTGTTTACTTCGAAGAAAAAAAAAAATGCTTCGATGAAATTTACCTTTGAAAATTAAGAAGAGGCTCAAAGGCGAATAAACAAATATAACACATTGAAACAGTGGTATGAAAGTATTGAGAAATGAGAAGATATACGCCACGTAGAAGTTATTATACAATTGGGATTGAATATACAAAGTTTCATAATTGATTTCAGTCTAATTGCAATTACAAAATGCAAAGATTTATGATATTATATACTAGTATATCGTATAATAGTTTGAAATGTACAAATCAGAAGAATGTTTATCAAAAACATATCTCCAAATTCCATTTAGAACTTGAGTCTATTTGCTTAGATATTACATCTGTGTTCAATTATATTACTGAGAGTAATGCTACGTCAAAATTATCATGTAAAGATCAATAGTTGATTGTGAAGTTAATTAATAGAAGGAGCAAGTGTTTCTTCGTTGTTATCAGAAGCTTCTGGTTGTGGAGTGTTTTATACTTCTGAAGGAGTATCGCCTTGTATTTTTTGTGTAGAAGATATGGATATAGGAGTTGAAACATCGATCTCTTCTACTTGTCTAATTGAATCTTCTTGTGTAAGCAATACTGGTGCTTGAGTCATTGTATGGTCTACAGAAGATGGAACAGTGGCATCAGAAAGTATAGATATATCATTAGTATTCACAGCAGTAGTAGTTGTAGTGGTGGTTGTGGTAGTAGTAGTAATAGTTTTAGTATCTGTTGAAACTATATTTTGTGTAATAGATTCAGGAACATTATCATTTACATTATTTTGTTCAGGAATTACTTGTGAACTAGTAGGTGTAACTTCCAGTTGTGGTTGTTGTGATGATTGTTGACTAGAAAGAGCAGATGTGACAATTGGAACAGTTGTATTTACAGCACTTTCTTCATCACTACTTTCTAATCCACCAAATAATCCCATTTCATCATCGTCATCATCACCTGTATTTCCAACAATAATTTCAGTAGGTATAATTGATGGTGGTGGTGGTAACGATATTTGTGGTGTGGTACTCTTAACTTTTTCTAAGACAGCAGCATTGGCTAATTGTTGATTTTTCAATAAAGCAAGAGTCTTAGCTTCTTTTTCTTTCTTTTCTCTTTCAATAATTTCTTGTCTTATTTCATTAATTCTAATATCTCTGTCTTTAATTGCCTTTTCAATAACATGTTTCTTTTTCTTTTGTAAATGAGTCCGACTTGATAAGAAATTATTTAAATCATTTTTCAATAAATTATTAATCCTTTTATTATTAAAACTTGTTTCAATCTTATAATCTGGATTTGATGCATTATCCACATGATTATGATTCAGCTCATCGAATTTCTTACTATTTTCACGTAACTCGAAGATTAAATTAAAAATTGGGTTCTTTGTATTCATTATATGATTAATTTCAAAATTTTTCACTCTCTTTCTGGCAATATCAATTCTATGATGTGAATATTTGGCAATATTAAAAGATTTCTTGTTATAATAGAAATTAAAATCATGATGAATATATGGTTTTGGATGACTTCTTGTACCGAAAAGTGCCAACATTTCTTTATCATCGATTTTATGTTCCTGACCATGTTTATGTTTTCTTTCCTCTTCTTCTTCCTCTTCTTCTTTATTAACATCTTCTTGTTTTAATTCATCTTGTTCAATTTTATTTAAATAATTTACTAAAGTAGATTCTGTAATTTTACTTTCATTGACCAAATTTTGTTTTATAATTCTTTCATCCGTGGTGAAATTATTAAATTGTGATGTAAATTTGTAAGTATGATCAGGCGGTAATTCAGGTAATTTGATATTACAATTAAAAATTGGATTTGTTAAATGTGATGATTGTGTTGTAGAAGTTTGCATCTTATGATTATTATCTGATGAAATATTTGACGTTAAATTTAAATTTTTATTAATCAATAATTGTTCTTTTAACATTTTATCCATATTACTCATTGAAGATTGTTCATTATTATTTGTATTATCATTTTCCCCCATTAAATTTAAATCTTTGTTTGTATCATCATTTAATCTCTCTTGACGTAGAAATTGATTCAATTGAATGTTTTGAAACAAGTCGTTAACATTTAATTTATAACCTTCTAACCACATTTCAATATCATCATTTGAAACAGCAAGTCTTCTCTGTAATAACATTATTTTATGTAAATTTTTCATTAAATCATTCATTTGATATTTGACTAATACAAGCAATTCATTAAATGACTGTTGTGTAAATTCAATATTTGAATCCTTTAATAATAATTTTAATTGTAAAGCAATTGATTTATTTAATAATGCATCAATCTTTGGATTCATTAACCTTGTTGGTAATTCATTAGTTTGTGGTGGAGGTGGTGGAGGATGTGAGTCCATTGTAGTGTCTGTTGGAGTGTCTATCGTCATTTTGTAAGTGTAATAGTAGTAGTGGTGGGGGTGATGATGATGGTAGAGGATGGTGTATTTTGTACAAGTGTTTGGTTTTCTCAATGTTTGTTCAAGATGTGTTTATTCAATAATCTTTAATTGAATTTGAATAAATTTAAATTTCAAATAATTATCAATGGCTTTGAGGGAGGGTGGAACAAGAACTAGAGAAACTAGTGTCTATCTTGCTTTCAAACACTTCTACACGCTACAAATCATAAATAATACAAGTATACAGATATAGAATTATATGTAATGGAGTGTTACCTCAAAAGATAATCTAATTAAAGCTGTAATTTACATGCTATTTATTCTCTTGAACCGCGGGGATGCATTCTACATGGAAGCAGTCTCTTACAAACATACATCTACACATGCCCCCCTGTCTTTACCTCTTATCCATCTACAGTCACACTCTATCTCACTGTATATATATCTCAGTATAGAATTCATCCAAACCCTGTCTCTCTTTACTTTAAAACTTGCATTGAAAATTTTAATTTAAATTAAAATTAAATATTGAAAAAAAAAAACTTTCCTCCACATTAAATGTTGAATATAAACGATGCCAATTAACAACAAGTGATTAGAGAGCCTTTAAAGAGACGTTAGATCATTATCAACATCAGTACAATCATGGCCAAGACATTAGCACAGGGTAGAAAGCCTGGGAGTGGGAGGAAACCGGGGAAAGCCAAGACGTTAAAAGAAGGTAGAAAACCTGGTAGTGGTAGAAGAAAACGGAAAGATAGTAATCCTGTTCCTGTGATTTCTATACCAATTCCAAATAATATGAATAACAGTAATAATGGTAATTCTCATCTTTTTCAATCACAATTGAATGTTATTCCAATAAATTTACAACCATTAAATCTTCCGTCAAATCAAAATATTTTAATTCCATCATATAATCATACAACAAATATTAATCATATTAATCATATTAATCATATGAATAATTCATTAACATCAAATGTTATGAATGAAAATATTCATCCATCAAGTATTAGTACAAGAGATATGGTTGCAGTGGATGCATTAAGAGAATTAACTCATAGCCCGTTAAGTTTAACTCCAATTACAAATATTTCAAATTCAAATAAGTTTACTAATAATAAATCGATGGATGATCATGTTTCAAATACAAATACAAATACACCAGTGATTGAAAATTTAACACTACCTCCATTAAATCAAATGTTTAATAAAACCACTGATAAAAATAATAATATAGAGACACAAAATGATAAATTACAACAACCGCAAAGTTTACTTTCTCATCGTAATAATAATAATAATAATGGAATATCGAATATAGAAACACATTATCATTCTTCTGAATCTACCATGAATACTACTACTTTTGGATCTATAGAAAATGAAATAAACAATATTAACAACACTCACCAACATCAGCATCAACAACACAATAATAATAATCTTCCTCATAATAACATTCTGTAATCATAACTCTTTTTTGTGTGTGTTTTTTCTCTCACTTTTTAAATCTCATATGTATATTTTAGAATATTAACTACATAAAGAAACAAAACACATTTAAAGAACAAACGGTAGAATAATAACTATAACTTTTTCTTTCTCTTTTAACTATATATAACTATATACTTTTGAGATTATCCTCATCTTGTAGAGGACAATTGTAATAATAATAATAATAATATTAATCATTTTTTCTTTCTATGCTCATTGACACATTTTTATAATTAAAAGTTTATTTTAATGTAAAATTTGAATAAATAATTTCAATCTTTATTTAATAATCTTTCCTGAATAAAGTCATTGTAGTAGAAGAAAAGCCAAAGAAATCCAGGACATGGACTCATTAGAAGCAAGATTAAGGTTTATAACGGTGTTAAAAACACTTCAAAAGACTTTGAATGTGATTAATATCAGTGAAATTACATCTGGTAATACAACAACCAATCACACACACCAGAATGACAGTTCATCTGTAATAATCTCAAATGATGATGGATCAATATCATCAAATTCTACAACTGCCACTACAACACCATCGTCTAGTACATTATTTACACAAACAACTGATACAAAATATATTAATCCAATTGAATTCTATTTAAAAAATTATAAAGAACATTATGAAGATTTTCATCAATGTCTTATTGATACAATGAAAAAATTTAATGTATTAGATAGATTACCAATAACAATATATTATTTTAAATTAATTTATCTATTATATTATGATATTAATAATGATATAAGTTTAAAGATCTTAAATGAATTTATGATTCCATCATTAATTGAAATTTTAAATTTAATATTACCTGAAAATGATATTATATCATTGACAAATTTACCATTATGTGAAGATCTTGTTGAATGTTTAGTGACAAGTCCCCGCATTGGTGCCATTATATCTGAAGAATTAATTTTACAATTAAGACAAATCATTCAAATTAGAACGACATTTAAACAAACCATATTAGAAAATTACACAACTTCACAATTGATCACGGTGGAATCAGATCAAGCTACCATTGAACCTCCTACGATCCTAAATAGAATGGAAATGGATAGAGATAGGCATAAAAGATCCAAGGAAACCAATTGGAAAGTGAAAAGACCTGGAAATGGCAATACCATGTTAAACGTTGCAGAATTCAAGACCCAATGGAACACAGTAACCAATCTTACCTCCAATGATCTACAAGATATTGCCACATTAGACAACATCGCCAAGGAATCATATTTATTATAATACTAATCTATTTATCTATCTATCAATTAAATAAGGCTCTAACTAACTAATTATCCACCGCATATATATGTCCAAAGTATTCTAAACGTTTTAAACAGAGCCGTCACGATGTTTTTTGAAATTTTGAAATATTTTTCAATGAGATCTGAAATTTCAGAAGTTGACTTTCAATAAGAGAAGTTAACATCAATAACACTTGATCGATCGAGAGAGTAGATTAAAGAGTATAAGTTGTGTTTTAATTTAAATTTGGTTATTAGTTTATCATATATACGTTCGCTTTTACCTTTCTTTCCTAATTTTGTTTTGGCTAGTTTATAAACAAGTATCCCTAAGGAATAAATAATAATAAATAATACAGATCTAATTATGAGAAGAAGTGGGATAAATTCATCTCCCTTGGCAAATAATAATAATACTTCCACTAATAATAACAATAATGCATTGCATCATTCACATTTACGTAGACCGAGACTTGTTGGATCCAGAACAGAAAATTCAATTCCACAACATAAGACCTCGAACGCTTTATTAGCCGCATCAAATAAATTATTAAGAACAAAGAAGAATAATATAACAAATGATAATAATAACATTGAATTAAAAGCTGCCTCGACAACTAATTTAATGAAATTAGGTAGATCAGAGTTAAGTAGAGGTTTTAGAGATATAGCCGTTCCTATTGAGGACCCAAATGATTTTAACCCAAATGATTATATTTCAAATAATGATAATAATAATAATAATAATAATAACAATACTAATAATGGCACAGATTCATTAACATTAAAATCAAATAGGCAAAATTTACGTAATGGTAAACCTGATTCAAATAATGATATAACAGATAATTCAATTAATAGATCGGGTACACATTCAAGTGCATATGTTGATGCAGAATCATTACTTGTAGATGTTTTACCCTCATTTGAAATGTATAATGCATTACATAGACATATCCCACAGGGGAATGTTGATCCAGATAGACATGATTTCCCACCAAATTATAATGAACAAGAAGAACCACAACCAAATACAGCACATATTGGTGTCGGGACACCATTTACAGATCCATTACATGCTTTAAATACTGTTCGTTATTCAATTTCAAATGAATCTGAATCATTTCAAGATGATTTAAATGATTCAGATAATATTAATATTGATAAATTATACTCGTTGCCAAAATTAACTACATCACCAATTGATATTGATATTAGAATTACTAAAAATGTAGCTAAACCACATACACCAAAATATGAAGAACAATCAATGTTAAAAGAATATACAAATGGTGATATTATTCATGGTTATTGTATCATTAGTAATCAATCACCACATAAATTAAAATATGAAATGTTTTATGTTACATTAGAAGGTTATATTTCACTTGTTGATAGGAAAAAGGGGAAACGTACAGTGAAAAGATTTTTAAGAATGGTGGATTTAAGTGCTTCATGGTCTTATACTGATATTGATGTAAGTTCAGGGATTAATTATACTCCAGGTGAATTAGATAATTATGATGGTAGTTATATTGGATTAACAAATAATAGAACTTTAGAACCACATACACGTTATAAGAAATTTTTCATGTTTAAATTACCACAACAATTATTAGATGTAACATGTAAACATGAACATTATTCGCATTGTCTTTTACCACCAAGTTTTGGGATTGATAAATTTAAAAATCATTTTAAATACTCTGGTATTAAGATTAATAATGTGTTAGGGTGTGGTCATATGGGGATTAAAGGTTCACCAATCTTAACTAATGATTTATCAAATGATGATATTTCAATTAATTATACAATTGATGCTAGAATTGTGGGGAAAGATACAAAGACACAAAAATTGAATTTAATGAGAGAAAAAGAATTTAATTTAAGAGTTATACCATTTGGTTTCACTTCTACATATGCAACAAATAATAATAACAATTCTGATGATATTAGGATTCAAAGACAAGTTAAGGATTTAGAAAAATTAATTGAAGAAAGGTTGAAAGCCCTGGAGAAAATATTTGATAAATTGGAGAATAATGAGGCAATTACAAATACAGATGTTCATGGTACAGATTTAAGTGGTACTTTTGATATGAATACGGAATTAAATTCACAAGAAATTTTACAAAGAAAATTGGATCAATTACATATTAATAACAGATTGGATGATTCAAATAATTATGATTTATCAAGGATGAAAAATATGTCACCAAAGGCAAATACTGTAGAGGCAGAAATTAGTTATAGATATAAGGGGAAATATAGAAGAACTTCTGCCGCGGTGAAAGGAAACGGTTCTTCAAATAATTCGTTGACTTCTTTAACACCATCATCATCTTCCAAAAAGATCAAACAAAGTTCACCACATATTTCTAATGGATTTTTCTCGAATTTCTTAGGGACATCATCATCATCATCTCCAGTTGCTAATACAACATCCACAAATAAAACAGAAGGGCATAGTGATTCATTAGTAAATGATATTCATCCAGTTCATAGTGGTGCCACTGCTGCAAATTTAAAATCATTCTTATTACATTCTGAACATACTTATGAAGCTCACAAGCATAAAGATACTTCAGATTCCACCCCAATTTCATCACCTCCACCACCAATTCACTCATCATCAACAACATCTCAACCTCCATATATCAAGTCTCCAAGTCATTCAAAGGAAAATTCTGGGTTAATTATTTTGACTGCAAATATTCCACAACAAGCTTTACCATATACAGTTCCATCATTATTGAAAAAATCTAATAAATTTGAATTGAAAAATAAACATGATCAAGAAAATTGGTTTAGGTTAATGGAAGCTGTTTCTGATGAGGAAAGAACTCCATTGACTGAGATTCCAATTAAATTGACTTCAATTTTATCAAATAACAGTGCACCACATGATCCACCAAGGGTTAGTGGAGTGACAGTACAATTAATTTCAATTTCTGGTATTTCAGATAATTCGATTCCAATCAAATTAAACAGTAAATTTTTAATGAATAAAGAAAAATGTGATGATATTCAAAGACTTTTTAAAAGTTATGAAGATAGGATTGCATATTATAGAACAAAATTTAATGCCAATATTGATAAATTGAATGAATTATTTAACGAGGGAAGAACTATTTCCTCGGCTCGTGAATTACAATTTAAAGATTTTATTAGTAATTTAATGTCATCTGATATTGAGAGTATGGTAAATTTTGAAACACAACGTGTAGAAATTAATGATATCTTTAAGAAACAAGTTATAAATCAAGATGATCCAAAGCTTTCATGGAAACCAAAATTCGAAAATTCAAGTGAATCAGAAGCTGTACTTAATGTTAAACTTGATTTTAATCAAAATATTAGTGTTACTATTATACCAAATTTTGAAACATGTTTGTGTTGTAGATTTTATTGTCTTCGTATTAATGTTAAATTTGATAATAATATTGGTTCCACTAAGATTGATATTCCAGTGAATGTTAAAAAGTTTAATGTCGTTGAGAAGAAATAATAGAATAATATATCGAATAATTAATTTTTAATACTTTTATTTATTTAATTTATATATCTAAAAGATACAGAATGGGGAAATATATATATACATAGCAAAATTGCGACAAGTGATGAGATTAGGGGATTATAAGGAGATAGAGGAAGATACCGTTCACTTAAGCTTTAATCCCCCAATGAATTGCACAAATACCACATGTCAAACTTTCATAACCAACAGATTGGAAACCGGCTTTTTCAATCATTGATTTAAATTTCTCTTGGTTTGGGAATCTTTCAATAGATTCAACTAAATATTGATATGAATCGTAATCATTTGCAACAATTGAACCAAAAACAGGTAACACTTTTGCCCATTGTTGATATAAAAGGTCCATAACTTGGTTATTAATTTGAGAGAATTCTAAACAATAAAAGATACCACCTGGTTTTAAAACTCTATAAGCAGTGTTTAACCCAGCTTGAATATCAGTAAAATTTCTAATACCAAAGGAAACTGTATAAACATCTTTAGAGTTATCATCAATTTTATCTAGTATTTCAGCATTTTGAATAATATACCTAACTCTTGGATCTTTAAAATATCTACCCATATCAAGAGCTCTCTTTTCACCTTCTTTCAACATTTCTGGATTAATATCGACAACATCCATGGTTGACACTATATCACCATGTTTAGCTTTAGCATAATCTAAGATACCAAAAGCAATATCACCAGACCCACCTGCAACATCAATGAAATTTAATGGTTCAGTTGAATTTGGTCTTTTACCTGGATCTAATTTATTAATAAAATGATCCTTCCATATTCTATGGATACCCAATGACATAATATCATTCATAATATCATATTTTGATGCCACAGAAGAAAACACATGTCCAACCATCTTACTCTTCTCCGCAGTAGGAACAATCTTGGACCCAAAATGGGTTGTACTTTGGTTTGAGATGTTACTATTTAAAATTGGTTTCTCTGCATTGAGTACTCGAGTGGTACTCATTAATGTTCTATAAACAGTCCTTGTTGGTGGTAAATTTCTAATCATTTTGTGATATTCCCAGAAACAGTGGTTTCAATTGGTTTATACAATATTGTAATTGAAAGTTGTAACTCATCCCTGTAATACAATGTTAATTTTAATCCATCCTTATTTTTATTTTTCTGTTTTCTTAAAATTTAACCTTTCAATAAAAATTGGTTGCATTTGAAACTACCGAAGTTGGAGTCAGTATAGAAAAAATGTTAGTGTTAAATTCTGTAACATAAGGTGGTATTAGGTGGAAATGGTGTATAGAACAGTTTTATAATATGGGAATGTAAGAAACAAATTAAAAATTTGATCAAAATTTGGAATTATTGGAGAAAGGATTCGAGTAAGAATATTTTTTTTGCCGCCCAGCAAGAAAATGAGTTGCAAAGATAGATTATTGAAAGTTGCTTTATAATGTCTAACAAAGCAACTATAGGTGATATATGATACTAGTTTTAAGTCAAAAGATTATTAATCAGTATTCATTTCACATTAATATTTATTGTTACTACCGCAATTTTGTTAAACTTCAAAGGTTGATTCAATATCTAGGTTTGGGTTGATTTCCCAATTTTAATTTTATGTTTACCAAACTAGGTTACAGAGCACATTTTGGTGAGTATAGATTTAAGAATAATTAGGTATGCTATTTATTGCGGGGAAACACATATATCTTCTCTTGAATGAATTGTCTCTTTGAAGTCAAGCTATCTGCTTTACTAGAAACCTGAACATCAATACTCAGTTTAAAGTGGGATATTCTACCACCACTATTTCACAGCTCTTCTCGCATTTATGGTTGTTCACATTAATAGTATTATTGTTATTCTCACTTAGACGTTCAGTTATTGAGGCCCGGCTCACGTGACGGGCTCGACGCGTAAAATTCATATTGTTACAAAAGTTTTGTTTTAAATTTAAAGATTCGATGGTTTTTAAACATGAAATTTCGAGTGGGAAACTCTATTTGATCTGATATTTGAAGGTTTAAAGTATACTTTATTTTGCCTGGAGTGAAGCAAAAGGAAGCACCATTTAGAGCCTACTAGCTATTCAGATATATAGACTGTGGGTCTATTCAACTTTACATTTTTACCAACTGTTGAACATCCTGTTTATAACATTCTTTCCTTTTTATCAAACAAAACTCCTTTTACCAAATATTGCTACCGATATTTTTTAATATACATTGCACAGGAGACAATCCATAACATTCATTTCTTTAACCGCATCATATATTTCCTTTTTACACACACACACATAACAAGACACTTATAGAATTATACATATTCATTTCTTTAAACAACCTGTTGACAAATAAAATATCACGACTATAACTAAATTATCAAATATGCCAACCAAATTATTAGCACATAGAAACAGTGAACCTGTGAGACGAACTAAAGTGAACCAAGATAAAGATAAAAGAAAATCTGAAGTCTTGATTGCTGCAAAATCATTAGACTATGAAGTACAAAATGTTAAGAATTTGAAAAGATTATCTATTGGTTCAATGGATTTATTAATTGATCCAGAATTAGAATATACTATAAATAATGACTCTCCAACAAATGAAGGTTTTACTGATGATAAGAGGAAATCATGGAGTCAAGCTAAATTTGATATGATTAAAGAAAATGAAGTGGTTAAGAAAGACCTTTCCATGGATAATTCCTCATCTACAAGTGGAATTGAGATTGAAAGTGATGAAGAGGATAGCATTGATGTAACTCGTGCGGAATATTTGCATCAAGATCCATCGCTGTTAAGTGTCAAGGATGATAAAGTTATAGGATCAAACTTATCAGCTTCATCTTCCACATCATCATTAAATACCTCAACAAACACAACCTCAAATAATAATAATAACATATCTGAAGAAACAAACTCTCAATCAAAGTTATCATCATCACATAGAAAATTAAGTGGAGCAGGTTTCTTAAGACGTGGTTCAAATAATATTCAACGAAGCACAAGAAAACTTTCATCTCGACCTACTAACTTTGCACATAATAATAAGTCTCATCATCAAGATAATACCAACAATAATAATAATAATGATAACGAAACATTTGATGAAGAAAATCAAGAATTAACAAATCAATTACTGTGGGTCCCAGCCAGTCAGCATCCAAATGTTAAACCTGAGAATTATCTTGAATTAGTTCAAGACACATTACAACATATTACATTAGAAGAAGCTGCACATACTGAAAATGAAAACACAAATAAAATATTGCATGAAACGGATGATAAGATCACAGATAGATCACATACTGAAACTATTAAACGTAAAAGTTTAGATGCATCATTGAAAAGGCATAGTTCTGTTGTAAGAAGACCATCTATGTTAAGACGTTCTTATACTGAATATAATAATAACGACAATTCAAAAGAGGAAGAAATAACAGATAGTGACACTACAATTGATGATTCTAATGTTAGTGAAAGTTCAATTTCAATGCATAAAATTGCTGCTGCTAATAGAAGATCTATCTCGTTAAAAGATATCACAGAGGAATTGACTAAAATATCTAACAGTGTGGGTTTAACTGATAATGATGCAATTACGTTAGCAAGAACTTTAAGTATGACAGGTTCTTATTCAGATCTGAAGAATGATACAGATGAATCAGATAACACGACTAATAATACAAGTAATAATCAAATTTTAAACAATCTTGATGGGAATGATTCGGATAATGAAAATGGATTTGCATCAAATATGTTCATGAAAAATGGGATTACTATACCAACAAGGTCATCATTAAGGAGAAGTAGATTCAATACTTATAAGATTAGAGGTAATTCACCAGATCCATCTGATAGATCAATAAGTACGTCGTCTAATGTATCTGTTGAGACTATGAATAGAAGAAAACAATTGCCATTTATATATTCAGACAAAAATACAACTCAAAAATCGAGCGCAACCAATAAAGATAATCTTCAATCCCCACAATTATCACAAAATAATCAAAATAATACAGAATCACCTGGTTCAATCAGTGATTTATATGATCATTATAGACACTCGAGTGGTGATTGGGATATTGATAATGACCTATCACAACAAAAAGATGCTCGTGATGAAGATTCTGAACTGCACACTTCACAAGAAAGTAGTTTTAATTCTCATGAAAGTTCTAATGATAGTGTCTTATATAGACCAACACATGGACAACAATTGGTTACTGAAAGATTTGATGGTACTTCAAGTAGAAAAGATTCTAAAGATAGACCTTGGTCATGGATTGATACAGAAAGTAGCTCCGAAAATTTACCAAATGTTATGGAAGAACAAAGATCCCACGAACAATTATCTGACCATAGTGAAGAACCAAATACTGTTGAAGATGATTTTGTGAACTTAAAGGTAGTTACTAACAAAAAATCTGCTGAAAAAATTAATCACTCAAAGAATCGTCATATGCCTATATTTAATTTGAATTTGCATTCGGAAAAGAAAGAAGGGCCAAAACTTCCTGAAGTTGTTGTATCAGAGCCAACTAAAGATATTTCCCCAACTGTTCCTGATATTGCTATTACTAGCTCCAGTAGCTCCGAAGTTTCACCTGTGAGTAATGGTAGTAGTAGAGAAGTTGAAAAGGAAACACCTGAACAAATACCAACAACTACTACTAAAGAATCTAAGAAAGAAACTTTGGAAGAAAAATTCGTTAAATTATTTAAAAGAAGACATCACCATAAGAATGAAGAATCTGCAAGCAATAAAATGTCTTCTAATAAATCTCAAACACAAGAAGATTTGAAGAAAAAGATTTCCAAATTCAGATCAAGAAATATCAGAGGCTCCAATCATACAAACACTGCTAAGACATCTCTACTAGAACAAACTATTAAGCAAACTGTTTCTGAAGTCAAACCCTCAACTCAGCTTGATTTTGTAGTAAATCAATCTCACCAAGAGGTCTCAGAACCTGTTACCTATATTCCAGAAAGTAAAGATGTTGTTCTTGAAGAAGAGGACTCAACAGAAACCTTGCCATCATTACAACCTGCAGTTAGTGTCACTAGTTCAAAACAACCTAGTAGCATTGATCGTTCTGTATCAAGAACATCTGAAGATAGTGATGTAGTAGAAACTGTTCGTGAATTAGAAGGTGATGAATCACAAGAATTGAGTAACAATGACGTTCAATTACAAGACCATGATATGCCTACTTATATTGAAGATTCTACACAGGCCTCTGAGGAAGATGATTCATTTGTTGATGCTACCGCCAATACCACTATTGAAGTATTACCACCACGCAAATTAACATTTGCAGATGTCAAAAAACCAGATAGACCTAATGCTCCAATACAGTTCACTGATAGTGCATTTGGTTTCCCATTACCTATGTTAACTGTTTCAACTGTAATTATGTTTGATCATCGTCTTGGTATCAATGTGGAAAGAGCCATTTACAGATTAAGTCATTTAAAATTAAGTGATCCAAAGAGGGAATTAAGACAACAAGTTCTATTAAGTAACTTCATGTATGCTTATTTGAATTTGGTTAACCATACATTATACATGGAACAAGCTAACAATAACAACATTGGCAATCCTAATGTTGAACCTATCGCACAAACTAACGGTTTGGATAACAATGTAATTAACCAAGGAACAATGGGTACCATTGATGAATCCTCAGAAATGAATTCAAATGCGTACAGTAACTCCTATACTACAGAACATAATGAATCTAATGAAACTATTTTAATCCCAGATATTTCCTAGAGTCACCAAACCAAGTTATGAATATTTTATGACTATCCATTATATTTATTTATTTTATTCTTTTTTTTCTTTTATTAAACATTTATTTACCGATTAAACCTAATTATCTAATTATTTTAATCTATAACTGCATATTTCTTTTATACGATTTCACTCTTCCATAAAACCTCTTTTTATTTCAATGTAGCAACCAGTATTGTATATTCTCGTTGTCATAATTTATCACAATTTATTCTCAATGAATCTAAGAAAAGTACAATCAGGGATATAGAAGCACATTTGCTCTATAACAATAAAATTAGAAAAATTGTGAAAACCCAAATATACCTTGATGAAACAAGCAGTTCCAATATAACAACATTACAGAAATTAACTGATTAATATGATTTTTATTACAACTTATAAGCATGTTAATTTAGCTGACGCAAAAGTTTTTGTACAAATTAAAATTGGATTGAATAAACAAATTCTGTTGTTCAAGCTCCAAGGAATAGAGTTAGATGTGTTCTAGGTAATATCTCTCATTAAAAATGGGCAGTGGTATGTTATACTAAACGTACTCAAGTTCCTGATAATTAGATTTTAAGTGAAGGTACAACAATTTTCAAAACGCAATGATAGTTTTAATTTAACGCCAGATATTTGAAACCTAAAGCATATTGTTCGACAGAGTAAGATTATTAAAAGGTTTCATAAACATTCCATGTTTATCCGAATAGCCATTATTTGGAAAACATTTTATTCCACAATGTATGGTCAAAGATTGATTACAATATGATTCTACCTCGGATGGTATCCACATTGATGATCCTAGAAGACAAAGTACTTTAGATAGTAAGTATTTCTCCACATAGTATTGCCAAGGATAGAATTAAACAGTATATTCACGAGTTTGTTACTGCTGCAAGAAATATTAAAGCCTGGACTGATGGTGTGGATTTAGTTGGTAGGTACCGTCTTCTTATTAAAATTATTTTAAGATCCAATCTCTAATCATATGACTGAAGAGTATGATGGATCTATTGAAAGTAGATCTTAGTTGATATTAGAAGTAAGCGATGCAGTTGGTGAAGATATTAGGATTAAAAATAAATTGACTGTTAGATTTTCTTCATAGAACAAATATGGCCGCAGGAGAATTGCTTCTGAATTGTTTTTTGACCACACATTATTCTTGTTTACTTTGTGGATTACAAACGAGAGCTTTGGGTGTTAAGAAATTAGAACTCAATAATATTGTAGAGCTAGTTTATGAAGATAAATTTAGGGTTGGTGCCGATACTATTTGAAGAGTATCGGCACCAACTATTTTGCCGTTTCCATTTGGAAATCTTCTATTATAAGAAGTGACCTAGTAGGTAAATACTCAGAGACGGTTGGCATTGAAGACGTCAAAACTTTAATTGGTCATGCTCAATCTTGTTTCGTCAACCCTGGCTTGATGACAAGATTAGAGAAAGGTTTACCGCTAAGGTGATATCAATTCTTACTACACCCAAGGTAAGAAATGTTACCTAGATTATCCCCTATATGAGGCTACTTTAGAAATGGGATAGGACATGAAATATACCCATAGATCTACCTAAGGTGTGGGTTGTGGTAATTATTATATTTTATTTACTGTTTTTTATTATTTTACAATACGAATCTTACTTCTTTGTTGGTGTTTCTTTTAGTCCAACAAAAGATTATATGGTCCATAATTTCAGACTATGATTAAACGTTTTATTATTGTCGATATACCACCTTATGGTGGTCCTTAGTCAGCGAACCCTTTTTATAAGTATCGTATGAGTGTGAATTGTTATATTTTTTACATTTTAACAGGACTCCGTGGATCTCGAGATGAGTTCCGTGGAGAAAATCTATTGTCTTTGCAAAATAAACTTCAAGTATAAACAAGAAGGCAACAATAAAGTGACTATCTGCAAACACATCGAACAAATATTGATTCCATAAAAATGGTAAAGAACATCTAAGTGTGGATGGTGTTGGTTAGTACAAAGTTTGTAGGTGGCAATCGTCTTTTAGTTAGGAGTAAAATTGTCTTTATTAACAGGTGATAAAAAGTACACGCTTTGTAAGCAAAACATCTTAGTACGGTGGAATAATATCTGCTTCTATGTTAAAATAACAGTTCATGTCGTAATATAGTTTTAATTGAGACTACGTTGTCGAGGTGGTAAACTACAGTAGTTTTAAGTATTTAGAAATTTATAAAAGGCAAGGAATCTTGTTGACCTTGTAAGAATACCCATCATATTATAATTCTATTAACAAGTCTATATCAAAAACCAAGCAAACAAATTCAAACACTCAAACACTTAATGATTAAATATGCCTTTCAAAAAAAATTCTAAACCGGCTGCTTTAGCTGACACTAATTTATTTAAACCAATTAAAGTTGGTAATATGACTTTACCACATCGTGTCACCATGGCTCCATGTACTAGGTTTAGAGGTTCTGGTACTCCAAATTTTATTCCAAACAAAGAATGGACTGCAGAATACTATGGGCAACGTACTCAACATCCAGGTACTTTAATTATTAGTGAAGGTACTAATGTTTCTCTTCAAGGTAGTGGTTATGGTAATGCTCCAGGTATTTGGTCTGAAGCTCAAATTAAAGAATGGACTAAAATCTTTAAGACTATTCATGTAAATAAATCTTTTATTTTTGTTCAAATTGCTGCTATTGGTAGATTAGCTTCTCCAGAAGTAATGGCCAAAGAAGGTTTAAATTACGTTTCTGCCTCTGATGATGTTTACATTGATGAAACTTATAAAAAGAGAGCACTAGATTGTGGTGTCCCACAGCATGGTTTAACTAAAGATGAAATCAAAAAATACACTGAAGAATTTGTTCAAGCTGCTAAAAATGCTGTTGAAGCAGGTGCTGATGGTGTTGAAATTCATGCCGGTTGTGGGTTTTTATTAAATCAATTTTTAGATGCTAAATCAAACAAGAGAACTGATGAATATGGTGGTTCTATTGAAAATAGATCTCGTTTCACTTTAGAAGTTGTTGATGCAGTTATCGATGCTATTGGTGCTGAAAAGGTTGGTATTAGATTATCCCCATATCTTACTTATGGTAGTATGTCTGGTTCTGCTCCAATGACTTTAGCCCAATATTGTCACGTTATTGGTGAATTACAAAAGAGAGCTGATGCAGGTAAGTCATTAGCCTTTATTGATTTAGTGGAATATATTGATCCAGCAAAATTTGTTCCAGGTATGGAAAGTGTTAAGAATTTTGGTACCAATGAATTTATTTTATCAATTTGGAAACAAGCTATTATTAGAAATGGTGGATTTGGTGATGAACCAGAATGGACTAAGAAAGTTCTTGAAGAAGATAGAATTTTAATTGGTTATGGTAGAGATTTTCTTGCTAACCCAGATTTAGTAGTCAGATTAGAAAAGGGATTACCTTTAAATGCTAGTGATGCTAGTACTTTTTACACTGCAGGTAAAGAAGGTTATTTAGATTATCCAACTTATGAAGCTGCTTTAAAGTTAGGTTGGGATAAGAAGTAATTGATTCCTTAACAAATTTTTATTTTTTTCTCCCTTTCTTAATTAGAATATATATCATTTTTTATTTGTTTGTTTTTTTGTATTTATATTTTTAATGTTTTTATTGTACTTTAATTTGTGTGCTTGTCTAATCTGGATGGGAATTACATATATTGATATGTTTCCCAATGATATTGTGACACTTTATAGTTGACAAATTCACGTGAATGGGTGAGATTTCTTTTTTTTTTCTGAAAATTTTAGAACAAAAATAAATTGAAAAGAAGCTCATCGCAAAGATGTTGTTATATGTTATTACGATTTAGAAGCCATTGATTGTTCACAAGAATCGATAACAAGAGTCTAATAAGGATATATTTCAAACAATCAAGTAACAAAGAAAAAAAAATGGCTAGCGCAGAAGGAAATTACCGTATGCTTATACTTTTAGAAGAAGAATTAGAAGATCAAACTGTGTTTGATTCTAAAGATAGTACTGGTGAAACCAAGCAAATGAAATCCAGTCATGAATACTTAGATGAATTAAGATTACCATTTGGTATTGAAGAATTGGACACTTTGAACAAATGGTTTGATAAATTTGACGAAGAAATTTGTATACCTAATGAAGGTCATATTAAATATGAAATTAGTAGTGATGGATTAATTGTTTTAATGTTAGGTAAAGAAATTGAATCAGTTTATGAAACTATTAAGAAGTTTGTTGCGCAAAATCAAAATTTGGAATAAGCAATAACTCATAAAATTAAGGAATTGATAAAACAACTTTTTTTTTGGTATAATTCTGGAAAGAGATAGATAGTTCAATTTGAAACAGGATTTGATAAAGGGGAAATATAACACTATGTATATTATAACACCAGATACAATCATATATTTTATATAAATAATAATAAGACTATTATTAAGGGAATTTTTTAAACTTTTTAAGAAAAGTTTTTCTTAGAGGAATTTAAAAATAGTTTCATATATAAAACGTCATATTACAAAAAAATTATAAAAAAAATGAAATACTCCAATTATTTCCAATTAAACAACATAAAGAAGACTCAACTACTATTAGTTTGTCAATACTTATTGTGATATAATACTTAAAATAATATAATAATTAAAATAATATAAAAATTTAAATGATATTAATATTAAAATAGTCAAAATAAGGTTAAAATTTCCGTTTTAAAAATCAAATAACATCCCAAACTTTTTTAGTGCATATAACTCTAAAATATTGTATATTATACGGTGCAATACCTGCCAACTCCATCACCTTTAGAATACAATTTGTGACACTTGTCAGTTGCTGTAATTTATTTAATTTATTTATTTCAATTGTCTTTGCCTTTTTTGAAAAATTTCAGCTCCCGCTATTGTGTTCTTGTCCTCGAGCCATTTTTGGAAAATTTTTCAGAATTTCAACGAAATTTCGTAAACAACAACAGCCCATAACAATTCTGGATTAATCCAATTCTGAATTAATCCAACTTGATAATCCTCAGTTCCTCCTCGCTATCTCCCGAGAAAAGTGAACTGATTCATTAAGCAATTCAATCAATCACTCTTTCCAATTCATACAGAGTCTTTTCTTTTTTTCTTCTTCCCTCGTTTTTCGCCGACCCAGTCAAATTTCAAACAAGAATTTTGGGTATTATTATTAGGTGATTAAGTGATTAAATTATAATATAATATAATAATATTTAGAAATCCGTTTTTAATCACTCCCTTCCCGTTCTCCTTCTTATTCCCATTTCTTAAGTAACTCTTTAAAAAATAAACCAACTATATCAACACATACACATATAACAGAACAAAAATGCCAGTTATACTCGAAGATTATCAAAAAAATTTCTTAGAATTAGCTATTGAATGTCAAGCTTTAAGATTTGGTGATTTTACATTAAAATCTGGTAGAAAATCTCCATATTTTTTCAATTTAGGTTTATTTAATACAGGTAAATTATTATCAAATTTAGCTACAGCTTATGCTATTGCTATCATTCAATCAGATTTAAAATTTGATGTAATTTTTGGTCCTGCTTATAAGGGGATTCCATTAGCTTCAATTGTTTGTGTCAAATTATCTGAAATTGGTGGTTCTAAGTTCCAAAACATTCAATACGCTTTTAATAGAAAGGAAGCAAAAGATCATGGTGAAGGTGGTAACATCGTTGGTGCTTCCTTAGAAAATAAAAGAATCTTAATTATTGATGATGTTATGACCGCTGGTACTGCCATTAATGAAGCTTTTGAAATTATTAAAAAGGAACAAGGTGAAGTTGTTGGTACCATTATTGCTTTAGATAGACAAGAAGTTGTTGATTTAGAAGATAAAGACCGTTTAAGTGCCACTGCTGCCGTTAGTAAAAGATATAATATCCCTGTTTTAAACATTGTATCTTTATCTCATGTTATTAGTTATTTAGAAGGTAGAATGGGGTCTGAAGAAAAGGCAAAGATTCAAGAATATCTTCAAGTTTATGGTGCTTAAGAAAAGTTACCTTACAACAATAAAATTAATTCTCACCTTCCCTTAATACAAATGGATATTTAAATATAGACAAACACAAAAAAAAATAATAAAACACTTTTTAATTCTGTTCATTGAACAATGTATTCTTATGATAAATAAAAATAGTATAATATCAATATTAATTAACTAGACCAACGTTTTTTATATTCTTTTTCTTCATTAATATCTAAATGCAGGATGAAATACGTCACACATATTCACTAGAAAAATTTGACATTGACAATTGATATTATATTTTACACAACTTGTTATATATATAAACATTACCTACCTTCTAACAACCTTATATTTGTTCTTTGGCATCTTCATTGGTTTTTCTGGATT
The DNA here is from genome assembly GCA_030558655.1 of Monosporozyma yasuniensis. NCBI lineage: Eukaryota > Fungi > Ascomycota > Saccharomycetes > Saccharomycetales > Saccharomycetaceae > Monosporozyma > Monosporozyma yasuniensis. The sequence goes on along the minus strand of JAKTQC010000039.1, from coordinate 56,693 downwards.
TGATGTTATAGCTTGTGGTGGCGGCATATCATATAATGATTTAGTAGCAGGATGACCAAATAAAAATGGTGAATGTAATGGAACAATATCATTCATCTTTAATCCATTAACTTTTGGTACTTTTTGAATTTCAATACCATCATAATCTGGACCATATTTAATTGCTCTTAATGAATCTAATGTAGTTGGATGATCTTTTAAATATTTAGCAATATCTTTAAATAATTGTCTCTTACCACCTTTAGTATAATCACATACACCAAATGCATTTGGTTGAGGTTTACCATTATCCTTTAAGAAAACACGAACTCTACCTGGATTACCAAAATCTTGTGGATGCATTTTATCACTTTCATAAACTGTAGCTAAACCTAATCCACGAACTGCATCAGATATAGTAATGGCTAATGGATTTTCAACAGCTAATGATAATGGAACTCTTCTACCTTCTTTATGAGATCTATTCTTATCAAAATAACATGGATATATTATTTGGAATTTTTTGATATGTTGTAAATCTTCTTTTGTCATAGAAGTAGTTTCTTCCACTTTACCAGTGATTGGATTAATAAAACTAACTTGTTCTACATCACCATTATTTCTATTTTTATTTAGTCTTTGTTGTTCTTCAAATTTCCTTGCCATTTCTGCTTCTTCTTTATCTTGACTTCTTACCACACTTGGCGTTATCTTTGGAGCAATTGGAGTCTTTAAACTGGGATCAAACTCAGCAATATCCATTTCTAGATTATCAATATCTTCATAATCTTCGATTTCTTCTAACTTAGGCATTGTAATAGTAGGTTATTGTCCTTCTTTTTTATGTGTTGATATACTCTTTGTTTGAACGTTTCTTTATATTTGTTCTTTTCTATCAATGAATTTTAGCTTTTTTTCATTTTGTGAATTTTCAATACTAAATTGTTTTGACATATTGAAAAGTGGAAGACAGGCAGCAACAGTTAAGAAAAAAAATACTTGAAAGTATTGGAATGATTGTAATAACAACCTGTCAATATTCAAATCTTAAAAATAATCAATACAAATATACATCATTTGTTCGAAATTTAAAGCTTCCCCCTTCAAATTAAGATCAATTTCATATCTCATTAAAACGTTAAGCAATCATAATAAACAGTGCCTAATATATACTTTATTTATTTAATTCTGTATTTCTCATCATTGAGAAGCTACACCTTCTTGGAAGAATACAGAATCTAGCACAATATCGATAAGTTCTAGTAACAAAGATGCATTTAAACAACGTATCTGTACCAATTCATGAATCTTAGAACCCGCCTCCTGAGAATGCTTGCGACCAACGACTTTACCACATATCTCTACAAACAACATCTCCAATAATAATCTTGAATCCTTTCTCGTCTTCTTTTTCTCAAGGATTGTCCTTTCAATAACACCCTTTCTATTTTTTCTTCTCTCAAGAACCCCACCTTCTCCCCACATTAACAGTTTAAATCTTACCAAATAATCATGAATGCTTTCTGGGGATTGCATTCTAATAATACTATCTTTAATATATTTTTCAATAGTGCCACCAAACAATTGTTGTAAGACTAATATAATAGCGCCACCTCTTAACCATAAAGAGTTAGATTTATTCAAAGAGAATAATGAAATAAATAAATCACAAATAGGTTTCAAAAAAGACGAATTAGAAACGTTTTCTAGTTTATTGGTAATTACCTTTGGTTTCACAAATTTAGTATTAGGTTGATATTTTATCTCAAGCGGATCGACTATCAACGATTCATCTCCAGTATTTACATCACTACCACTAATTTGAGATGAGGTCTCAGAAGACGACTTGTAAGAAATAGCTCTTTCTACAACTAATTGATTACCCGTCACACTATTATTCATACCACCACTAATACTAACGCTGTGCTTCGGAACATGCAATTGAAACTTGATGGCATCAGTTAAAAATCTACGGAACACATCATCTTGACATATTTCTGGATACTCTAGTAATTTGTTCAAATATATTTCACATTTCTTTTGTCTTTCATCATAAATTATCTTTAAAGATGAATTGGATTTCCATGACATATTGACTTTAGGAGGAAACAATTTTTTTAATGAATCGCGAGCAAAAATAGTGGAATATTGTTTCTTTAAATACTTGTTTAATTCATAAAATTCACTATAACGCCTAGGAATTTCCCAAGATGTGGCTTGTTGATTATAAACGTGATCAACATTAATAATATAAAAGATAACATCTCGCATATTACTGATTTGTGAGTTGATATAATAATAATTAATATGAAGAGTAGTGTTGTTAAACAAACTGTTAGCATTCTCTTGAATAGTTAATTGTTGTCTCAATAATTCTTTTTTTTCTAAATCTCTAGCCATAGATCTTTGTGATTTCTTTAACAACTTTAATTGTTGCTTATTATCCATCAAATCTGCTTTCAGTATGAGATGTCTCAATAAATCAAGTTCCTTTGTAATTTGTTCGATATTAACACTTAATTGATACATCTCATTTTTTAATGTAGCAAAATCATAACGGTTGTCATTCATGGTATCACTTATATAACTCGATGTAATAGATTCTGAAGGCGTACCTATTAACTCCTTAAATATGTCATTGTTTACGCTCTCACCATTTTCGACGTCCAGATTAATCTTTAATGGCTGTATATCTTTAGGATCTATAGATTGTAGATCCGGGAAGATCGCATCAGATGATGGAATTGATTTATCGTTGCTCTTATTTCCAGCAGTATCTTGTAATTCACTATTTCTAATATCAAATTCATCCCCACCATTGACAATCTCTTGCAAAGCTTCATTAATGTCTGGGTTGGCAAATATCATAACATTACTTGGGTTTCTCTTAAGAGAGGTAGTTGTTTCAGAATTTCTCAAAGAAGTTTCTTCGTGATCAATTGATGAGAAGTATGTAGCATAAACTTGCGACAATGTGAATTCAGGAGCAGTTATCATCTTAAGGACAATATTTGATTGTTTAAACATAGGGAAATACTTAACTGAAAGAATATTTTTAGCTTGTTCTTGAAGTAGAAAAATACTACGTCTTGCTAAAGAGAAGGCTTGTGTCAACTCTAAGTCTGAATTTGCAGTGAATAATTCAATATTTTTCACTAAACCTTCATCTAATTGTTCAATATAAGATAAATTTGTCCCAGTTAAGAATTGTTCTTTAATTTTTAATAGGTATGATAATTCTGTGGCAGAAAATTCAATTAGTATTTCTTGTGATTCTATATCCTCTAAGGGATTCTTTTGTGAATCCACTAAAAGCCAAAAATCTAAATAGACAATAGAATCTAAAAAGTTATTCATATTAAGGAACCTTCTGAAAAATGAAAGACACAACTTATCGTGGAAAAATGTAACATCTAGTTTCATAGCTGTTATAAACTCTTCTAATTCTTCTAAGATTACTGTATCGAGTTCATTCTTGGTAGAAACATTCATTTTTGGTTCGATATATTTTAATTTGGTATCTAGCATATTTAATGAAATAAGCAAACGTTTCTTTAATGTTACTTCAGCTTTAGGAATCTTAACTTTGTCATCTATTAATTCATATTTATTCTTTAACCGTAATAACTTAATAGTTAATGCAAATTTCATACTTCTGAGATCACTGTAAGAATTCAATAAACTCAACTGTCTTAAATAGGTCTCAAATTCCTTATTAGTAGATGTGACAGTTAAATCAAAATCAATAGTACAATTTTTAATTTTGGACACATCTTCGTAATCGTTTATATGTTGTGGTTCTTGTATCTCTTTCATTAATATCCTTCTTACTTTGTGGATTTGATTTCTCTCCTTTAGCACCTTTCTAGATAATGAAACAAAGGCAAGATTCCAGTTATCCGGTTCACTATATTTAACTACCAATGGAGTAAGTATATTTGTTGTAAGGATCTCTCTCATTAAGATTGACACAAACGGAGATTCCAGTTCCTTTTTAGAAACCAAGTAGGGCAATAGCCGTGCTACTGTTTTTCTTAAATGTGTCTCAATACCATTTTCTAAATTGTTAGGATCAATGTCCACTGCTGAGTGAAGACTATTTAATTTTTCATACTCTATAATCAATCTAGACTCAGGAATATGTGGTTTAGTACGATGCCTATCAAGTAAACTTTCAATCAAATTGCGTTTAGCTTTGGTAAAAGAGTTGAAATGTAAAGTTGCCAATGGGACCAATTTGACTAAAATCAAATTGACAATGTCACAATCATTTAATTGTGTGGTAATATTATCAATGGCTTTTAAAAGGACCTTATTCAACTCTTTAGGAAATTCAGTATTCGGATCATGATCAATTCTTTCGAACCATGTTGTAATATAATCTCTAATAATCAAATGTACAATACCTTGTACCTCTTTAGAAATTTCTGGATATTTATCAAAAATATTAGCTGTAGATTCATATGGTTGTATATTCTTTTTCAGATACCTTCTCCTATCTAACAGTTTAGGTAGATGTGGCTTTCTAACTTTAAATGTGATGAATATTATCTTTGAGCTCACGTAAACAAAGGCAAAAATTAGGACCGTTTTTGTTAGAGATATTATACCTCTTGTCGAAGTTATATATATTAAAAATATGGCTACACCATATGTTATTCTAGTTAGTTGAGTCATAACATTCCCTTTGAAGATCTTCAAACTTTTTTGAACATTCAATGTATAAGTTTCAATAATTAAGCTTATGGATTTTTAAAGAGATTTGTTTAAATTTCTTATCACTTAAACAAAATACAACAATCTGTGCTTAAGCTATTCAATGTAAGATTCGAGTCTAATCCGTACTTGTTATTATCAGTTCAAACCCCTTTTCTTTGTACTCTCATGATGTACAGTAAGTCGTTATCAATAATTGAAATTTCAATATTGAATTTAATGATTATCTAAACGAAAAAAAACAAAACAGATATTCTATGACAGAGCCAACTAAAGGTGTCGAACAGGAATACATCCTAATAATACAGTTTAGTATACTTATTTGTTATTTTAAATATATATATTTATTATATACAATTATGCATTTTGTAGACTAATTTATAAGTCAGTCATTAATGATTGTTGTAATTCCTTGATATCGCTGTTAAGTTGGTTAACTAATTTAGCTCTCAATAGATCATTATCTAATTGCTCTTTTTCTTCGACAGTTACAGCAACAATTCTAGAGTTCAAATATTTAGGATGTGTTAAAAGGTTACCTAAAGTAACATATAATTCTGATCTTTCATAATCTTCATCTAACCCTGGAATTAAACCCAATGGTTCTTCTTCATTTTGTGCATGACGTTTACCGCTGTCATTCAAATATTTTTGATAATTTAATGATTCTAACATTTTCTGTAACATAATCAATTGAGATGTTTCTCTAATTAACGCAGTAGAAATTGCCAATTTGCTGTCAGTCCAACTGGAAATAGAACATTGAACTTGTTTATCAAAATAGTTCAAGAACACACATGTTTCAGGTAACACTTTATTACCAAATGTACTCAACAACAATAAAACTATCGATAATAAACCATTGCTCCATATGTTATGTAATCTTGGGTTATATTCTGGTCTAACATCACCCTTTTGAATTGTACCTGATAATGGACTTTCTAATAAAACAACATATAAACCATTACGAATAAACTTATCAGCAACCTCAGGAATAGTACACAATTCTGAAATAATCTTTAAGGATAAGTTACCCAATAATGGTTCAGAATTAGATGTTAATAGATGTGCATTGGAATATAAATTTAAGATGACCTTGATAGTACCAGTTTCATATAATGAAGAGGCTAAAATGTTATTGAAGCCTTTAGTTGGGTTGAATGATTTGATCTTGGAAAATAATGATAATAGTAAAGAGACATCTTGAATCTTTTCATCAATCATAAACAATGTCAATTCCTTTTGACTATTCAATGAATTGGAAACATCAGATAAAATCTTATGGAAAATAATGTATAAACCCTTAGAAAAAGCCCATTCAAATATTTCTAATAATTGATCAGCAGCTATTTCAACAAATTTGGAAGGACTTTGAACTAAACCTAAGACAATCAAAACACAACGGATAATAGCCCTGTAACCATTCTTTCTCAAAGAATTGGCAACGTTATTCAAATAATCAATCTCCTCAGATTTAAAGGTAATAATCAAAAGTTGAAGTACTTGTAACAATTTTTCGTCAGAAACACGATTACCAGATTTTTGGAATGAATATAGAATGTAAAAGATTAATTCAATTCTTTCATGATATAATTGGGAAAATGAATCTTTTCCACTTTCAACTTGAGTGTTAATTTCTAAGAAACGGATAACAATGTCGATAAATCCTTCATTTGGAGCACCATTGATTTTGATATATGATGTAATCAAGGCACCCCATGCCTTAGCCGCCATCACTTTATAATGGTTGTATTCCATGCAAGATGCAATTTCTTGGACAGAATGAATCAAACCTGACCCTTTTTCGGAGCCAATCCATTGAATGTTGTTCTTAAATAACTTATTCATCAAATTCATATTGAAAAGACCATATTGGAATTGATTATTAGTAGTAGATAATTGTGTTAATCTGAATTTATTCAATGGATAATTTGGATAAGTGGAGTTGAATTTGTTAATTAAAATCTCTTGAGTATGTTTTTCATCATTAGAATATTCGAAAAATGGTTTAATCTTATCATATAGAGTCTTATCATCTAACAACTTGTAAACACTAGAAGATTTCTGTGGACATATGTAAAGGTACAATGCAAAAATCTCAACAATTCTTGCAATTGATCTGTATTGTTGAATGACCAAACCAATGTCTTTTGGTGGAATATCAGTAGAATTTTGGGGAGTAAATTTGTTAAATTTAGCTAGTAAAGTATCAATAAACTTCAAATCGTTTTTCAAATTCTTGGAATGTAACCATGAATTAAATGCAAAGGAAATACAGTCTAGTAAGTTACATGAAACATATTCTGGATAACTGTTCATGCTTAAAGCATTGGATTTTAATATATTTATAATTGATTTATCAGAAGCTACGTCAATATTCTTAGAATCTTTCTTATCTTTATTATCACTGTCAGTAGATTCAGAAACAATATTACCGGTCAGGAATAAAACAGCTAACCCGTCTTGCTTACTTTGTAATAAAGAGCCAACAAAGATGTAGATATCTCTTAATAATTTGAAGTCATTAAATGGAGATTGTAAATCCTTGGAAATAATATCAAGGAAATCCTTAGCAACTTCTTCACCTAAATATGATAATAAAAACGGATAATTGTCATTCCATGATATAGTGACTAAACGAATAAATAAATCAACGACAGGTTTCTTTAACAATGGATTATTAATGTATAGTTTAACTAATGTGGCAGCCTTAGTGAAAATATTTTGTTCAAGGATACTTGGTGATATTTTCAAAATATTTCTGATTGAAATAAATAAATTAGTCAATTTAAATGCAGATATAATCAGTTCACTGTATTCTTCTTCAAATGTAACATTACCATAAGAAGCATATTCCGGTTCAGTATAAGTGGTTAAAATGGATATTAATGATTTGGTAGTATATGAATCAGTACTTTGATTTTCAAGGAAAAATGCAATAATAGTTTCACTAGCTTCTGCAAGAACATTGGTAATCTTATCCTTAGGTTTAGATTCTGGATCAATTCCATAAACGTTATACAACACAGTAGAAAAGAAAGTAGTCAAATTTAGACATAATGAAAACTTATCGTTGACATCGTTAAATTTCCAAAATTGACAATTTTCAAAGACATGAATGAAATGAATTGTGAATTTTTGAATGACATCTTTCTTTGTCCTTATCGGAGTTTCATTATCTGTAGTGAATGTATTTTCAATTAATAAGTTAATCATTTTGGTTAAGTTAATAGTGAAATCATATTTACCATTTGGTAATTCAACAGTACCAAGAATGGTACTTATTAATCCAGTTTTACCGTATTTTTCTAATAAAGTAGAACGAATCAAATAAGACCAAACTAAAGTAGGATAATGACCAACTAATAAATTAGTGAAATTAGAACACGCAATTAATACTGGATAATCTCTTTTGTTTAATGCAATTTCATAAATTTTGAAAATTATGGACACAACATCTTCATTATCAATATTAATTTGACTTGATATGGCAGACAAGATTTCTTGACTACGTTCTAACTCAATTGAATTTGGATCTACCACAGTTGAAGTTAGTTGAATAATAGCTAACATTAATTCTTTAGTAACATTATCCAAATTATTACCATTATTGAAATATAGAGTGGAGATATTTTGCAAGATACGACCAATTAATGACCAACCATTATATTTCATAGAGAAAATGATTAAATTAGAATTAATTTCATTATTTTCACTTTCATTAATTGATTTATCATTAAACGTTGTTGTTAATGCAGTAGAATTAATCTGTAATAATTGACCCTTTGTATTTTTGGGAATGGCCATCATAACATTATTATCTAATTCAAAAGGTGGTTGAACAAAAGTTTCTCTTTTCATTACGATTAAATCTGAGGAATTTGAAGATAAAGTATCATGAGAAATAACTGACGGGCTCTTCATATCACCTGGAGTTGGAGTACCTTCTACCATATATAAGTTAGATTCATCCAATAAATCGTAATCCACATCATTTAATTTAGTCTTTGTTGCGTAGGTAGTTAAAGTTTTCAATTCAAAATTAGCAAATTCGGTTAATGCAGTGATTAAATTAATGAATGGTAATAATGCTTCTTCTATTAATGGCAATTTAGCCTTTAAGATTGAAAGTTTTTGAGTGAAAACTTCATTAGTTAAGAATTCTTCCACAAATTGAGCAGGTGTATTTAATAATATTTGTTGAATCATCTTAGTGGTTTCAATATTTAATGGGATAAAATTTAATAAAAATGAAATGAATGAAGTCATAATGATTGGATACATTAAATCGGTTTTTAAAGATATGGTAATATTTGTTATAGATTGGAAAACGTTCAAAGTTTCTGCTCTATGAGCAAAAAAGGTAGACATATCAGATAAAGTAACATTTGGAAATTCTTGGTTAAAAGATAACAAAAATGAATTATCAATGTTAGTTTCAGTATCTTCTAATACGACAGATTTATAGAAAAGGATACAAGACCAACAATATGGAATCAATGGATTTTTTGATAATTGATTATCAATAATATTTTGTAATTGAATAAATTTTGTTGCATCATTGAAAAATTGTGAATCATTAACGTTAAAGGAATGTAATGAACTATCAAATCCTAAGAATAATAATGAATTAATATTAATTAAAGCCATTAATTTTGAAAGAATTGAGTATGGAACATCAGGTAATGCTAGGATTAAATCAGATTGACAGAATTCTAACCATGTATTAATCTTATTAAACCAATTTAATACAGTGGCAAAATCTATACCTTTATTATAATTTAAGATTAAATTTGAGATTAATTTTAATAATTTAGATAAATAAATTAAATCATTTAAATTCTTTTCATGGATCCATTTCGTATATATTTCTGTGTTATTATTATTATTATCATCATCACCGCTATTCAAATCATGAAAATTCGATACACATGATTGTATAGAATCGATTAAATTGTTAACTAATTTCAATCTTATAATTGGATCATTAAGTAACCATTGATTCCATTCTGTATTCAAATCAGGTTGATCAATGAAAGTGGATATGATATCCACAATGGCAATTCTTTCATTCAAAGTAGTTTGAAGACTTGATGATGAATTTTGTGATAATGCTCTGATAATATATTTATAATTTAATTTCAAATGAGCAGCCCAATCTAGAGCCAAATTATGATGTTTTTCTGTAATTTTATAAGTAACACCTTCCACAGAGACATTCTCATTAAATGTAATATCCTTTTCCACAACATCCCATTGAGATAAATTGGCAATTGATTGTTTTTGTTTATTCAATTGACTATTAATTTGATTTAAAGTTGGTTGATATAATAATTTATCTTTATTGTTTTCATTCAAAGAGATATAATTCTGAAAGAAATTATTGACATCGGTGAATGTAAACTTCCTATCTACCACAGAGACCATTGTTGTGTATTTGAGATTGTTACTCTTTATTATAGCAGGTTCTTGTTGTTATATTCACACTACTAACCTACTTAATCAAGTCTCTCTCATCTCGAATACAAAATTTCAAATAAACAATTTTTTTTCAAGGTAAAACCGGGTAATACTACGAATAATACCCCATACAAAACTACAGTAGCTGTATAGTAAGTCAATAGTTATAACAAAGAAAAAACTACATTTAATTCAAGAATAGAATGTTCATAGATGAGACCCCACTCTATCACAACCATAGAAGAAAACAGTTGAATAAAGACATCAAAGGGGATCTCACACTATAATTAGTTAAAATTTATTTCAGCACAACTACGGCTCCATTAGATATGTTTAAAATTTGAATCTAGTGGGAATTTGACATGTGTGCTATTGTATTACTGTGTATTTTGTATTATTATTTCCTAGGCCGTCACCTGACGACCTGGTTCTCTTGAAAGAGAGATAAAGATAAGATAAAATATACACTCCAGTGTTTCTTGTCTTCAAAGTTAGGAAAAAGTGTTGTTTAAAAGTGAAAGACAACAAATTGACGAAAAATGTTGGTTTTTATAGAGAATATAGTGGGAGTGAGGGTAACGTTACACTATTTAAGCGTAATAGGGCTATTAAAGAATATTTCAATGAGATGAAAAAGTGAGTGAGACGCGTAACGGTTTAAAGATGGGACACGTAAAGAAGGTATATAGAAGAGCTCAAGCAAGAGATCAATTCAGTAAATAATGGAGGCTGCTAATTTGCAAATATACTGGCATGAATCCCAACCAGTGTACAGTTTAACATTCCCACCAAGATCACAATATGATCCAGAATTACCTAAATTATTTACCGCTGGTGGTGATAATAAGATTAGAATTTGGAGTTTAAATATAGTTAAATCTTCTACTAATGAGTTATGTAACAAGATTGATACAATTGATTTCTTGACTTCATTACAACAACATGAACAAGCTATTAATGTTATTAGATTCAATTCAAAGGGTGATATCTTGGCCTCGGCTGGTGATGATGGACAAATCTTACTTTGGAAAAGAAATAAAGATGGTGAAAAAAATAAACCATTACCCTTTGGTGCCATTGAGGAAGAATCCTCACAAAAGGATAATAATACTGAAGCATGGTATGTTTGGAAAAGATTAAGATTTCATTCTCATGCCTCCGAAATTTATGATTTAACTTGGTCACCCTGTGATAATTATATTCTCTGTGCTTGTATGGATAATTTTATCAGAATCTTTCATATTAAATATGATGAAGATGAAATGGAACCCAAATGTATTATTGCTTTAAAAGAACATAATCATTATGTTCAAGGTGTCACATGGGATCCACAAAATAAATATATCTTATCACAATCAACAGATAGATCAATTAACATTTATAAATTAGTGTTTAACCCTGAAGACAACATTTTAATCGATTTAACTTTACAAAATAAGATAATTAAATTTGAAAAATCTTATATGTTTCATAATGAGACTTTACCATCATTTTTCAGAAGATTAACAATATCACCATGTGGTAATTTAATTATGATCCCAACTGGGTTATCCAAAATCACCTCGTCAAGTTCACCCAGTGATGCAACAAATTGTGTTTATATCTTTGCTAGATCAACATTGAATGATAATTTTAATAAACCAATAATTAAATTATCAAATTTAAAGAAACCTGCATTAATAATATCATTTAATCCAAATTTTTATCACAAATCAACCAAATCATCAAATTTCATCTCATTATCATATAAATTAGTATTTGCCATTGCTACATCAAATGAAATTCTCATATATGATACAGAGAATATTGAACCTTTAGCTATTATTGGTAATTTACATTATACACCAATGACAGATTTAGCATGGTCACCAGATGGTAAGTTTTTAATGATTTCTTCCACTGATGGGTTTTGTTCATATATTTCAATGGATACAAATTTATTTGGTACTATATTAAATGATGATCAATTAAAAGCATTAAAACGAAAAAAAATTGAACATGTTAAAGTAGAGAAGGTGACTTCAAAAACATCTTCTCCAGAAAAGGTTAATCCAAAGAATGATATTGTTAATATTTTACCTGTAAAAAAGAAGGACTCGACTTCAACTATTTCATCTTCACTAAGCATAACACCAAAGAAAGAACCTTTAAATATTTTATCTGTCAAGAAGAAGGAAAAGAGTCCAAAGAAGGAAAAGAGTCCAAAGAAGAATATTATAAACATTTTACCAGTTAAAAAGAAGGAAAAGACCATATCGCCAGTGAAAGTTACACCAGAGAAAGATATAATAAATATATTACCTATTAAAAGAAAGGAAGAAGTTGTTATATCATCATCACCAGAAAAAAGTGTTTCTCCCAAACAAGACATTATTAATATCTTACCCGTTAAGAAGAAGATTAAACCAACTACAACAGTACAATCCTCTTTACCATTAATATCAAAGGAAAAAGTTACTAACTCAATAAAATCTGATCCTATCGATTGCGAAAATGACGATGACAAAACAACTTCATAATACATATATATATATAAATATGTATATCTGACTAGTTTTAAATTAAACATAATATTCTGCATTTATTATTATTTAATTACGTTTATATACTAAATTATTTATCTTCTGATTTCTCTTCATCAGTTGATGCAACCGGTTTCTTTTCAGTTTCGTCTTTTTCAGTAGACTCATCCGTGGATGGGAAAGAATCCATTTTACCACTTAAGAAATCATTAACTGTATCTTCAATTGATCCAGTTTGATTTAAAGAATATTCAATTTGTTTAACATCTAAAGTTGGTGCTAAAGTTTGTACAATTTCAATCATATCTATGGTAACTTTTCTTTTCACTTGAATTACAGGTTTATGTAATTGTTCTTGTAATTTAGCTTCTTTTTCTTCTTCTTCATTCAATTTTTCTTCTTCTTCATTACTTTCTTTCTTCTCGACTTTGTTTTTGTTATCATTCTTTGTAGTTATTTCAGTTTCTTCTTGGTATTTGACACCTTTAATAAGAGTAGCTTGATCAATTTGACGTGATTGACTTTGTTTCTTTGTGAAAAGAAATGTAAGTACTAAAAAGATAATAAGTAGAATAGTTGAGTTATCCATTATTGAAGAGTTTATAGTTGTATTGAGGACTTAATATGTTTTTGTGTTTTTTTGACAGTATAAGATTTGAGTATACTCATCTACTTAACGTGTTAAATTTTCGTGTTTAATAAATTTTAAATGTTTTCATAGAGAGATATTTTTCAGGTAAGTCATGGAATATATATAGCCGTTCCTTGTAAAAGGTTGAAACTAACGTTATAACCTTCAGTTAAACATACTATCACTTCACCACTTACGCAATAATAATAAAACATACAACTACGACCACCTCCAATGCCCCATCCAACACTCGAACTGCGGCAACAAACACCCAACCGCTCCATAACAAATAATAGCTTCTCCATTTCAGAAAATGACGTCTCCTAAAAACTGTGAAATTCTGACAGAAAAATGGCTCGAGAACAAACGAACCGTGCCTTTGATTTCTCCAGTAATGTCTCTATTTTTTTCCAAATTTTGTTTATTTTCTCGAGGAAAACCCCTTAAAGAATTCCCAGTTTCTTTTCAATGAATTGAAAAATAAATACCGTGAAGGGGAACGTGGATAATTAAAGTTTAAATAAAAGTTAAACCTTTTTAAGCTATTGACATAAGTTCACTAGAGAAAGAAAGAAGACTAAACAGCACAAGAACACAATTATGACGATTATTGTGGCTTCTTTGTTTTTACCCTTTCAACCCGAGTTTAAATTAAATGAATCTGAATATGAAACTGCAGATTTAGTTGAATCAAATTTAGTGAAAGTAAATCAATCTAATACAGATTCAATTAAAGCTAAGAGATCTGCCTCTGTTCACTCCGCTACTCAATTTAATAGAAGTAATAGATCAAGTTCTGTTCATTCAAACAAACCATTCATTTCACATCAAGTATTTGATAATTCAAATGGGACAGATACAAAATTAAATTCACATGAAACTTCTGCAATCATTGAACATGATGAAGTTGATGTTACATCCGAACAATTTTTAGAAAATTTAACCAAAAGACCTTCAAGAGGTAATACTGTTACTAATGTTACATCTCCAACTGGGCCAAAGGCTACTCGTGCAAATTCAACTTCAATTGAAGATTTTTTCCATTCAAAAGATGATGATAATGAAAATTTATTTGAATTACAAGATAGAAATGGGATGGTCGATGAAATTGCTATTAATGGTGTTCCAACCGTACCAAGAACTCATTCAAGGGAAGGTTCACCACATTCTCAATTTGAAAAATATGGTCAAAATTCTAACAATACGGAAGATGATAATTCTTTGCCAAATGAGCAACCATTCACTTTACATTCTGTATTTGATACAGTCACACAACAAAATTCTACATCATCAGGTTCAAAGACTACTGTTGTCAGACCAAAATCAAGAGCTATCCCAGATTTTAATTCTGCTGTTGTGGATATCGATAAGATTAAACAAAAACAACAACAATTCCATGGAGCTCCATCAATGAAAAGAGTTCATATCGTACCAGAAATGACAATCACTGAAGGTGTTGAATTGAAAAATGAATCACAACAACAACAACAACAACACGATGATGATTCAGATTATGATTCAGATTTAGAAACTGATATGAAACAAAAATATATTGTTCCACAATTCGGTGGATATTCAAATAATGCTAAAGCAAAAGCAGCAAGATTACATAATTCACAAGAATTGTTTGGTCAACTACCTTGGTCAATTGTCCCCTGTGAAAAGGGTAATGGTGCATTGAAAAATGCAATTAATATTGCATCAAAGGAGAAAACAATCACTGATGAAATTGCTTGGGTCGGTACAATGGGTATCCCCACTGATGAAATTCCAACCGAGATTTCATCTAAGATTACAAAGACTTTACAGGATAATTATCAATCTCATGCTGTGATTACTGATGATATCACTTTTAAAGGTGCTTATAAAAATTTTTGTAAACAAATCTTATGGCCAACTTTACATTATCAAATTCCAGATAATCCAAATTCAAAGGCTTTTGAAGATCATTCTTGGAATTATTATTGCGATTTAAATAAATTATTTGCTGAAAAGATTGCTGCTGTTTATAAACAAGGTGATATCATTTGGATTCATGATTATCATTTAATGTTAGTTCCTGAAATGGTTAGACATATGTTGCCACATGCCAAAATTGGTTATTTCTTACATGTTTCATTCCCAAGTAGTGAAGTGTTTAGATGTTTTGCTCATAGAGAAAGAATCTTAAAAGGTATCTTAGGTGCTAATTCTGTTGGATTCCAAACTACAGAATATGCAAGACATTTTTTGCAAACTACAAATAGATTGTTAATGGCTGATGTTTCAAATGATGAATTAAAATATAAAGGTAAAATTATTTCAATTATGTCTACTCCAGTAGGGATTGATGTGTTTGCCTTGAAGGATCATTTAAGAAGAGATAAAGTTCAAAAATGGCGTCGTTTAATTAAACAAAGATGGAGAGGTAAGAAATTAATTGTTTGTCGTGATCAATTTGATAGAATCCGTGGGTTAAATAAGAAAATGTTAGCATATGAAAGATTCTTAAGAGAAAACCCAAAATATATCGAAAAGATTGTTCTTGTTCAAATTTGTTTAGGTAAATCACAAGATGATGAATCTGAACGTCAATTAATGTTAACTGTCGATAGAATTAACTCATTATCTTCAAATTTAAGTATGTCTCAACCAGTTGTATTTTTACATCAAGATTTAGAATACACTCAATATTTAGCTTTAAATTGTGAAGCTGATTTGTTTATGGTTAATTCATTCAGAGAAGGTATGAATTTAACTTGTCATGAATTTATTATATCTTCTGAAGAAAAAAATGCTCCATTACTTTTATCTGAATTTACTGGGAGTGCTTCTGTGTTAGATAAAGGTTCTATTTTAATTAATCCATGGGATATTAGACATGTAACACAATCTATTAAACGTGGGTTAGAAATGTCATATGCTGAAAGAAGAAAACATTGGAAGAGTTTAGTGAAGAGTGTGATAAAACATGATTCTGATACTTGGATCACTACATCATTACAAGATATTAATAATTCATGGGAAGCCAATGAAGAAAGATCCACAGTTTTCAATCTTGGTTATAATGCATTATACAAAGATTATGAAGCTTCTCAAAAACATCTTTTCATTTTCAAAATTTCTGAACCTCCAACTGCTAGAGTGTTATCTATTTTGAACGAATTGGCTAGTAAAAACATTGTCTTTGTGATGAATTCTCATTCTAAAGTCACATTAGAACGTCTTTATGCTCGTGCTTCTAACGTTGGTTTGATCGCTGAAAATGGTGCTTATGTCAGATTAGATGGGTCATGGTATAACATTGTGGAACAAGTTGATTGGAAGGACGATGTTATGAAAATTTTAAATGATAAGATTGAAAGATTACCAGGTGCTTATTACAAAGTCACAGAATCTATGATTAGATTCCATACTGAAAATGCAGAAGATAAAGATCGTGTTGCAGGTGTCATTGGTGAAGCCATTACTCACATTAATACTTTGTTTGACGAAAAAAATATTCATGCATACATTCATAAGAATATTGTCTTTGTTCAACAAACTGGCTTATCATTATCTGCATTCAAATTCTTATTGAATTATTACAACAGTTCTGCTGCTAATGCTAAAGATGGTACCAATGGTGGTGATTCTCAATATCATATTCAATTCACTTGTATTTCAGGTTCATCATCTCCAGTCATTGAACCATTATTCAAATGTATCAAAGAGGAAGTGGTTGGTGGTACATTGAACTGCGGTCATAGTATTGTTTATGGTGATACTACATCTACGAATGCTAAAGAACATGTTGATGGTTTGAATGAATTGTTAACCATCTTACAAAAACTTCCAGAAAAATAAACGAGCTGTTAAACGCAATTCACTCGTAACGAACTTTATATTAGATTATGTACACTTATGTCATTTTGTTTCATTAAAGATATAAACATTTATATAATGATTGTCCATCTTGTGTAGAAAAGTATTTTTCCTAAAAAGGAAACTGCTTTTTTTTGTTATATAAAAAGCACAAAATTTTATTAAATGCATAAAATTCCAATAGCGATGAGCAGGCAACAGCAATTAAAGAAAGAATATTAAAGAAAAAGACACTACACACATCCATAATTCCAATGTCGTCAACAGAAGTAGTTTCTATGATAGCCTTTCTTCAAGCAAGAATTGCTCGTCTTATGACAAGGTTGGTGAAACGTTGTCAACCCGCGTTGGCAAATCCATCAGATAACGTCTTGAACATCGAAGGTGTGAAAGGTTTGATGAATGAATTATGTTTAATATATTTGAAAATCAATTCTGACCCAGAGAGAAAAATTGGTTGGTCAAATCCAGTTGATACCTTTGTTATTTTCGCCAACATAAAAGATTTCAATGAGAACGATGTTAAAGAGCGTTTTGATGAAACAATCGATTCGGATAAAATACTTGGTTTTGTAGCCAAAAGTGCACTACATAATGAATTGCTATTGATATTTAATAATATCTTGATACATCGTCTACTTCCACCAAAATTAGAATATGAAGACACATACGGTGATGAAGATATTAAAAAGAGAAATGAAAATAAGATCAGTATAGTAAGAAAGATGAACGCCCATGTTTACATCAACATTTTCAGAAATTCAATGAATTTAATTAAGAAGAATTTAGATGATTTTGATATCTCAAAGGGAAATGGAAGGCTATTTAAGTTAATTGATAAGTGGCTAAACTATAATATAAATGTAGAAAAATGTTTAAAGTTTTCTGCAACAAAGTTAGACGAAGTGATTTGTGAAAGTCTTATCCATATTTTACCTAAATCCAATGAGCAAATTGATAAATATAAAACTGCAGATGTTATTATTCCACTCTTATTGAAAGGTTTTAATTCATTTCAAACGGGCGAAATATTCTCTAAATGGGAAACTAAAGCTATGTTATTCTTTTACCTCAGCAACCAATGGGCTAAAGATTATTTAATTTTTTTGCTGAGAAATAAAAAGAGGCATGAGCTTAAAAAGTTAAGCTTGTATGTTGAATGTTTTTCCTTTGATCTTTATAAAGACCGACCGCATAAGGCATCTGTAGTTGAAACTTCTAGTGTAATTAACGTAATTAAAAAGTTTTTGGATGATTATCTTCCGTGGTTATATTTGTCATATGGTGATACGAGTTTGAAAGTCACAACCTACAATAAAGGTCATGATTACTTCAGTCATCACAACAGATACTGTTATTCCTCGCTTGACCTTTATAGTAAGGACTTTAGTCACACCGAATTTCATTATTCTCGTGCAATAAGGAAGATGTTTGGATTTCTTCTTAAAACAGTTGCAAAGATAGTTGGATATCCAGAAACAATGGAAAATATTGCTGGTATGGTTATAAAATTTCATGATTTTAAAGATATTATCAGTAAAGAAGACCATTACAATTACTTTCATTATGAATGTATTCTTTTCTGTCTATCGGAATTGTGTATTCCTGATATTAAAGTATTGGATTTAAAAACTAAAGAACTTATTTTCAAGCAAGTTGTGTTGTTTTTTGAAACCGATATCAAATATTACCATGAAATATCTAGCTATATCATCAATGCCATACTTATGTTTACAGAGACAAGTACATCTTTAATGTGTAACCTTGAAATGTCGAATCTTCAAGCAGCTACTTGCATGAAAATTATTCTAAAACAAGAAGAGTCCCTTATAGATTGCTGTACCGATGGACCTAGTGACTATGAACACATACAGTTTGATATTATGAATAAAACTCTTATCTCCCTTTCAAAAAGTTGCGGGAAGTCTCTGCCTGATTTCTTACCGTATTTTTTCGAGGCGTTCAACCAAAAATTAAGCAATGATTGTATGAAAGGGAGTATTAACCAGGAACATGATCATAATGTCTTAATTATGCTTATTGGGATTTCATCAAGAGATGGTGTCGATGTTTTTTGCACCAATATTAAAAAATATTTGGATATTTTATTCAATCAAATTAAAAAATGTATATCCAATTCAACTTCATCATTAAACACCAAAATAGTATTACCTAATCTTTTTTGGAAATTGAGTCACTTTGTGATTTATCTTCCCAGATTTGGATTAGGGGGAGGGATGTGTTCTTATTATAAGTTTGCTGCTGTTGGTGATTACGATATCATGCAAACAGTTTTTGTAGAGGATCCGTATCATTTTCGTAAACAGTTATTACAAATTAATTTAGATGTTTTGGAAATTCCAGAATTCTTTAATGATGCAATGATTGTTAAATCAATATTTTCCGTTTGGCGTAGTTCATATTACTACGAGGACGGTTACTATGAAGAGGTTGGAGGGGTACGTTACGAAGGTAATAGGTTATTTGGGGAAGAAAATGACTTTAAAATGATAGATTTATGTGTGCGCGTTTTGAATGAAAGCAATTATCAAGAACGAATTGATACTGTTACAAGTTCATTAGCATATATTGATGACATTAGTTTTACTGACTTTGAGTCTATAATTCAGAATATCTATATGAGGTATTATTTGAATGAGAATGCCAGCATAGCTCTGGAAAAACTTTGTAGTTTATGTCTATCAAATCCATCTCTAACACCGGCATCATCCCAATGGAAAGATCTTATTTTCCCGGAATTATTCAGGCAGTTTTTAGCTGGAGAAGGCGTTGTTCGTTTCTGGGAAGATGTATTTGAAAACACCAATTATTCAGATGAGGTAGAGTTGGTATTGAAAGAACTTGTAGTTCCAGTGGGAAAGAAATTTGTTAAAAAATCTTTTGATGAAATTATGCAATGTTTGCAAGACTCGCGGAGTTATATGGGAATAATTTTTTTTCTAAACAAAAAATATCCAACTCAAATGATTGAATGGTTTAGCGATATCACATCTGGTATATGTAATGATGTTGATGCAAATATGAATCTTTGGGAACAATTTATTAGGTCGAAAAATAACTTTTCTGTCGAGGTTCCTTTTGAAGAATGGATCAAGGAAGTTCAAAAGTTGAACGAATCCAAAGTATCAAAGGAACTTTAAAAACAATTGTAGTGTATAAAAGATATTAAATGAATTTTTTAAAAATATTATTCCCAACCACATTCCTATTGAGGCAAATTTCAATATTATATTTTCGAGATCAAAATATTCTTTATGGTACGAATTATTATCACAAATATAACTCACTTTATATATAATATCTTAATGACTTTGTAATTATAAGTATTATCTGTGTCTGCAAAATATTTTGTATACCCTTGCATTTTGCCGTTTCTGTCACTTTTGAAATTTTAATTTAAAATCAAAAGTTTAAAAGCACACGTTAAAGGAAAGACAGAAAACTAGTATGAAAAGAGAATATCACACCAACAAATCACACTTATATCCTAATTCCAAATCTCAATTACAATGAATCAAGTTGATAAATTGATAGAAAATTTAGGTAAGAAGAAAAATAAGGTAATTGTCACCAATTTATTGTCATCTTCACAATGTCATATTTGTCATGAAATATTGAATATACCTATGATGCTTTCATGTGGTCATAATTACTGTTACATGTGTTTAAAAAGTTGGTTCAAGACTAATGAGAATAGATCATTGGGTTGTCCTGATTGTAGGAAGAGTGTGGATACAACTCCAGCCTTCAACCTTTTCTTAGATCATCAATTGAAATTTATCTTAAATCTAGTAAAAGAAAAAGGTATCGACTCCAAATGGGATCAAACATTATCAGAAAGGGAACAAGATGAAGCTATATTTAAGAATGATGTGGAAAAAGATACTCTGTTTGCCAATGTATTCAAAAATTCTACCTTGTCGGTAGTGGATATGGATGATGATGGTATTCCAAGATGTGGTAATTGTCACTGGGAATTAGACCCAGATGATATGGAAGATGATGAAAACGTTTGTCCACATTGTCATTATAGAATCAGAAATAATGTTACAGCAGCAGATTCTGAAAATGTTATGGGTAATTCTGCAAGATCAATTGCTAATGATTTAAGAAGACGTGCAGAAGAATATAGTGAAGGTGAATATGATGAAATTGTTGAAGATATACGAAGATTTAGTGATTCTGATTTAGAAAGTGAAGAAGAACAAGAAGAAGAAGAGGCTGAGCATGAACATTCCGCTAATGGTTATGTGGGTTTTCACGATAATGAGGCCATTGATGAAGATGCTAATTCTAGAACTGAAAATGAAGATGAATCGGAAGAAGAACACGATTCTGAAATGGATTCATTCATTGAAAATGATGAAGCAGATAATGATGAGGAAGTATTGGATAGTGAAGATGAACTATCAAGTATGAGAAAGAAAAGAAAACATGCAGTATTGTATGAAGATGATGAAGATCAAGCAAGTAATAATTCTAGTGAACAAGACAGTGATTTCTATGAGCATAATGATGATGCAGGATTTGTCAGTGGTGATAGTTTAGATGATGGTAGTGATAATGAACCTGCCGAGGAAGAAGAAGAAGCGCCGGATAGTGACAATGAAGAAGATGTTGGATCTAGAAAACGTATCAGAAGGCAGCAAGTTGTGCTAAGTGACGATGAATAATTGTAACACTATTTATTTAATTATGAATTCATAAGATAATATAGCATATAATCAGTATTAACCTGTTTCTCAGATAAATTTTATCTTACACTTCACTATAAGCTTAGCGCATTTAATACAAAAAGGACTTTTAAAATTGCAGAAATCATGAATTCAGAAGGGTAAAGAATCTTTAATTGACAGTTCAAAAAATAAATATATCAAAATAAACATAGTCTTCCCACTTGGATCATTTCCATGATGAACAGATTTGAGATTGTATTAAAAGGATATAGTTTACTGTCTAGGAGTTTTAACAATGCACTCATAACAAACACAGTCAATAAGACCCTTCGAAATCCTTGTGACTTTAGATATATCTCTATCAAAACTCGTAAAAACATTCAAATTTCTCCAACTAATTATATTCATACAATTAATAACCCAACATTAGACACTACTCATTTTTTTAGTGGTTCCGCCAAAACTTCTAATGAACCCATAATAACACCTTTAACAAATGCGATTTCAAATCCTACAAAAATGGACATTGGTACAGCTATTAGACAATATCAAAACCGTAAACGTCGGTTTGCCATATGGTTCACAATAACCACTTTATTAAGTTTGTTGATTGGTTATAAGATAATATATAAAGTGATGTATATGGGGAAAGAATCATATATTCCATTTTGTCCCTGTAGTAAATATCATAAATTGTCCCCACAGGAGCAAAAGAAATTGAATATAAATAATGTTAAGAATTTTGTTGCCTCTAAGCTCATGGGTAAATTAACAAGTCATGATTTTATTAAAGACCACTATGGTGTTCCTTTACGTATTTCAGCTAATAATGAAATTAAAAGCTTTGAGGTTTGGTGTGAAGATGAAGATTTAGTTGTGTTTGGTATATTATTCAAACCTAATGATGGTGTCAAAATTGATCATCATGGTAAGAGATGGTATAGAATACCGGGTTTATTTAAATGGAAATTCAGTCACCAATCAATAAATATTAAAGAGAGAATACAAAACGTTTTTGATTTTATTGGTATCAAATACGATAAGATGATCACTCCAGAGGTAACATATGGTACTTTTAAATATGAAGTACCTATCCATGGAGATAATGAAAGCAACCATGCAATGCATATCTGTTTCTACGGTGAATTAAATCTTGATAAAGATTCAAAAGTTACATTTAAAGGTAAATATCATGTTGATGTTAAATTTGAAGAGATAGAACTGTTAAGAAATGAGGATGATAAATTGGTTAATTACATATTATATAAGGATTAAATCAAACCTATGCATAGTCGTCTAATGTATATTACAAGAATCTCGATATAATAACAAAATTGCTATTTATTAATAATATTAATAATTAAATATATATATATTCATTTCAACTATATATGATTAGAAAGATACATAGAGAAAGAAAGGTCTAATGTCAATAACAAAAATATTAGCATTTAATAAAAAAAATGAAGTTGCGTGCAATCATTAGTTCTTTTAAACTAAATAAGCTAAAGCACCAGCAAAAATAGCACCAGTCAATCCATAAGCAACAGCATTATCTGGACCACGAAGAGGAACAGCACCATTAGAACTTGTTGATGTGGTAGAAGAAGTATTACCGGCAGTACCAGCAGCTTGTGAGAATCCAGCAAAGGCAATAGTGGAAACGATAATAGTAGAGAATTTCATTATTTTAATCTATAGGCTTTTGAATTTTAAATATGTTGATAAGTATCAATATGGACTATGTTTGGATTACAAAGTTACAATGACTGAGAGAAAAAAGAGACGTTTATTGACCATGATAGTAATGTTGTAATGATACTATTTATATCATTTTTTTAATCGAGATAAGACAACAAATTACTACTATGTTCTCCTACCCTTTTTTGTCTTAACAAAACCCTTTAGAGTAAAGATCCTACCTTCAACTACAATGACTTTAGTACAATAGCAATTCTATCAATAGGAGGGCAAGGCAAGTAAAGGTTTCTCCTCCCTTACTTATTTTATTTCATATTGCTATACTCCGATGCCATCATCCCCTTCATATGACGTACCTACATGGAGCGTCTTGTGATGATTAATTGATTATATGCCATGTTTCTCATTAAATGAACATTGTGTGTGTGTATGAATTACCAATTAACTTAGTCTTAGAAGAAAAGCAAACATTACTAGAAAGAAAAAAAAGGAAAACCTTTTCAATCTCTGAGGGGAAAGGGTCACAAAAGGGGAGAACAACCTATGTGGCAGCATCGATTGTTATCTACCTGTAAGGGATAAACAATCCCAAAAGAGGGGGAAATGTATCCAATATAATATGTAATCCATCCAAAATTGGTAATAATCACAAAAGCCCATTCTTCAATGCTTCCTTATTAAGTAATCTATCAACATCATTACCATATCTTTGGCTTCTATTATTTTCTTTAATGGCATATTCAACTCGGATTTGTTTATTGGCTAACAATTGGTTATTAAATTTATTTATGGCCTCATCGGCATCCTTATAATTCTTATAATATACAAATGCACAACGTACAGTATTATTACTGACTTCTAAAAATTCTGGATTCTTGTAAAAAGGTCCTAATTTACTGAAATATGATTTTAACAATTTGATATCAATGGATTCATCCAACCCTTTGATAAATAATTTAGCAATAGGTGGATCCAATTTGTCATTAGTATTGCTATTGCTGTTGCTAGTTGTCCCATCTGTAGTGGATTTCTTACCATTTGAAGTGGACTTTCTAATCTTCAATAATCTCTCATATAATGGAACAGTATTGTGCATTAATTTAATTACATATTCAACGTCTTGTTCGGTTTCAAATTGAATGAATGCATAACCTTGATATTTTTGTAAAATTTTATCTTTGGGATAATTAATCTTAACCACTGGAGCTAGTTGAATGAATAATTCATAAAGTTGACTTTTGGTCACTCGTGGGTCAATATTCCCCACATAAACAGTGGTATCAATACCTGAACTCATGATTAACTGGTTGTGGTTCGCTCTTTCTTCTTCGTCAGCTTCACTATTGAAACTTTTCATGTTTTAATTAAGAAGTGACATATTATTTTATTTTTTTAAGATTTTGATATTTTTTTACATAGTAAAATTATTATATATGATTATTTATTATTATTATTTTTATTAGATACATGGACCACATAGTAAATGTGTTATGTGTAATGTGGTTTTAAGATAAACTTGTTAGCAAAATGGGTGAAAAAATAAAACAAAACTAAAATTATTGTTTATTTTAGTCTATTAAAAGAAAATAGACATATTGATAATAGCAAATATTGTTTGATAATAAAACTTTAAAAAAAAATTTCAATTTTCTTTATCCTTCGTGTAGTATATTTGTATTCTTTGACAAGCTCGATGGACAGTCAGTAATAAGATATCTAAGAATTGGAAGAATAAACTAAATCAACTTGACTCTTGACTACATGTAAAATCTTCTTTCTCTTTAATTTTTGAGCAGATGTAACATAACCATTTTGTGGAGTCCATTCTTCTGGAGCAAAGACACAACCAGCGATTAATTCAATACCAACAAGACCTTGTTCTCTACCGGTGGCTAATAAATCTTTTAAGACGGCAGCCTGTAATTTTGGATTTCTTAAATGATTTTCAATTAATTCTTCATCATCGATATCTTCTTTACCAGTGATTAAGTTTAATTTTTTGGCTAAAGTAATTAATGGTTTATGATTTGGAACAATGATTCCAACAGGTTTAACTTTAGTTTCATCAGCATAAACACAAATGTTTTGAACATATTGATTTGATCTGTAAATAGATTCTAATTTTTCTAAAGCAATATATTCACCATTTAATGTTTTAACTAAATTTTTTTTTCTATCGATGACCTTTAAATGACCATTTGGTTCCCATTGACCAATATCACCAGTTTGGAACCAGCCATCTTTAGTAATAACTTTAGCAGTTTCTTCTGGATTTTTATAGTATTCTGGTGTAACAGAAGCACCCTTAATCCAAATTTCACCTTGGTCATTCTTAGCGAAATAACCTAATTCTTCAACATCAACTAATTTAACTGTAACAGCACCAGTTAAATCACCGGCAACACCAAATTCAAAATGAGTTGGATCTAAAATTGTGGTATTAGCAACGGTTTCAGTTAAACCGTACCCGATTAACATTGGACAAATTAAATTAGTTAAGAATCTTTGTGTAGATTCACTTAATGGAGAACCACCATTTAAGGCAAATTTCAAATTACCACCAGTGGCAGCTTTAATCTTTTTAAAGATTAAATTAGCAATTAAGCCACCACCTGGCAAATGACAACGATCAAGAGTTGTCTTAGTGTAATAAGCGGACCAAAAGATTTTCCTCGTTGTGGCAGGTAAGTTATTAATTTGTTGTAAGATACCCTTCTTGACGGTTTCCCACACGGCAGCAACACCGACCATAACAGTTGGTTTGAAAGCGACTAAATCACCTTCACAATTACGAACCGAAGCAGGAGTTAAAGTCTTAACATTAGCATACCCAATACAAGACCCCCAAACAAAGGATAACATTTCAAAAGCTAATTCAAAGATATGAGCTAAAGGTAAGAAACAAATCAATCTATCGGTAGGATGTAAAGAATGACCCACTGGAACATCGGCACCACCGACACCAGCGACGACGTTAGCTTGAGTTAAGACAACACCCTTTGGATCCCCAGTGGAACCTGAAGTGTACATAATACAAGAAAGATCTTCAGCCTTTGGGTTATGAAGTTCAATTGAATCATTATTTTCAACACCTAATCTCATAATATCATCAAATGAATAAAATTTAATATCTGGACGTAATTTTAAGATTTCTTCTTTTGCATCATTAGCATTTTTATAAATTTTACCATTTTGTCTTTTATCATCTGGATTAATATCATCAGCATGAATAACATATCTAATATTTTCACAAGTTTTCAATGGTTCAATTAAAGTTGATAATAAAGAATTATCAGTGAAAATAGCAGTAGATTCAGTTTGTTTAATAGAATGAATTAAACCTTTGGTACCTAAAGTATCATAAGCAGTGACAATTGGGATACTTTGAGATTGAGAACCTAAATACATTTGCATCCATTTATGAGAAGTTGAGGCATAAATATGTAATTTATCTTCAGTAGCTGGTTTTAACCCCATTGCGACTAGCCCTTTACCTAAATGAATCATATTTTGTTCCATTTGAGCGAAAGTAATATATTGGTAAGGAGACATTTCATAATATAACCAAGTCTTTTGAACATCTTGTTGTTTCCCATCAATTTTCTTGGTAACAGTCTTTTGTTCTTCATGAATATCAATAATATTTCTCCAACCAATTGAATTATGATTTTTATAACGACGACAACATTCAGTAATCATTTCAAAGACTGTTTCACATTTAAAATCTCTTGGTTTAGTGACAGCGGCTTTTGCGGCTCTTTCACTTCTTCTTGGAGCAGTTTCATGCTCATTAGCAGCTTCACCTACAATAACGTTATATTGATGCAAAGCCATTGTTTGTTTGTTAGTTTTAAAGACTGGTGTGATTTGCTTGGTGTTATTAAACTAAAATTATTAAAACAACAATTAATCAATTGAAAATAGGATTCTTTATATAAAAAATTGAGTTTTGTGTAACTTTCACTTTGCTTCCTCTTTCCAATTCAAGAAAATAATTAAAATAAAATAAAACAAAAAAAAACACAAAAAAATTTGGCACAATCGGATCAAAGCTTCAGAAAAAAAATTCAAAAATGCAATCTCACGGTGTTATTCCTGTTAGAATGTGAAATCGACGATAATGAGTTAAAAAGGAGTTTATCAAGATATGAATTAACTGTTGAATCAATTAATTAATTAATAAATAAATAAATAAATGCAGCTTTATATATAATAAATTAATATACTTGCAATTTGACGTGTTTCTCCAACAGAATCACAACACAATCGGTATTCGATTTCTCCAACCATGGCTCCCCTGCTCATTTCATACGTTGCTAGCTGTCAGGGTCTTCTTTTGTTAATAATAGATTGTCAGTTGCTTTGTTTTGTTTTGTTTTGTTTCAAATTAAAAGACGCAATGTGACATGTGAAGATATCTTCATTATTAAAAACAGGAAAGAGGGTGAGCCCAGTCGGTTGTAAAATAGAAAAGAACAATTACGTATTTTGTGAATGAATAATACAGATTTATATAGAGCTTATATCATTAAATGTGGGTTTATTGTAGTGTTTGTTTGTTTGTTCTCTAAATATATTATTTTATATTGATACATGGGTTCATGAGTCCTTGGTTGATTAAAAATTGATTAGGTCGCGGGTGCGCAAAGATTGATATTAAAAAGTGTTTTCTATCTGAATGTTTATAAGAATGTCTAATTTGGGAGGGCATAAGTTTTTGTTTGTTTGTTTTGTTTTTGTAGTTCAATGTAATGGTGTATTCCATCTAACATTTTTATTCACACGATTTGTCATTGGATTTGAATGTTTTATAGATTTAATTTCAAATTCATATCCACGAATTAATGCATAATCATCTTCTTGTGGTTTAGTTACAGATTCATCTAAATTATAAAATTCACCAAAATAACTACTCCTTAATCTCTTATGTCTTTCTTTAATTTCATGGTTTACAGGAATTGTAATTCTTTCCCATACATTTCGTATAATAGGAATTGTACTACTTGATTCTTTCTCCTTTGAAGAAGAAGTAGTATCTTCATGATTTGATGAAGCATTAATTTCAGTGGCATAAATTGTAGCATCATCTAATGATCCATTACCAGAACTAACAATAAGATTTAAACTCTTTGAATCATTTCTAATAATTGGTTTCACTGGAGATTTACTTCTATGTAATGGTGTTGATAAAATTTTCATCTTTTGTTTACCTAATGGTGGTAAATCTAATAAAAACATTTTATCTTCTTCATTAGTTGTCGTAGAATCCTTTGAATTGTTATTTTGTAATTCAATTAATGTGGTTGGAATTATATTTGATGTATGATGAGGATGATGATGATTATTATTACTATTATTATTATTTTGTCCCATAGAATATTCATCTCTTTGATATAAAGATAATCTACCATTGGGATTCCATGGAAGACTTGGAATTGAATTAAAATCCATTGGTTTTTTCACTTCAAGACATGGTGAACATGATGAAATATCACTTAATGGACTAATTGATTCAAGATCAGATAATGGTGAATAAATTTCAAAATCTTGATTTAATTTTTCACTTAAGATACCATCAAAATTATCAATCATTAATCCTGTCTTACATGGTTCTTTTGGGATTGGCGATAAAATTGGAATTTTCCTATTATTAACATTTGTCTTTGGTGTTGTATTAATAGTAGTAAAACCATTAACATTTTTCCTCAGTTTGGTTGGGAATGGTTTAAATTTTTTTTCACATCTAAATGATTTAGATGGAGTCATTATTATTGTTTCATCAATATTTAATTCAAATGATTTAACTTTTTTATTTGGTGTAGATGGAATAATTACAGTTGGATCTTCATTATTATCATGTCTTGGAGTAGAAAATATGGTTTCACTTATCGCCACAGCAGCACTCATTTTTTTTTTTTTGTGTGTATGCTTTGTATGTTTGGGAAGTGAAAAGTTTGTTAAAATAACACTGATTCAATATATATAATATGTTAGAATGAAATCAAAACTAGAAGTTATTTTATTATAATGGTGTGATCTTTCCAATAAAAGTAAAAGAGTAAACACACGACAACAAAAGAGAAAAGTAATTAAAAGTATGCTTCGAATGAAAACAACGACAACAAATGGAAAAAAGGTACGAAGCTTAAATGACTACCAAATTTGCATCGTAAACTGAGAAGTAGTGTTAATAAATACTAAAATCTACAATCAAGTAATAAATAAAGAAAAAAATTTCTATGAATGCAAGAATGACAGATATGTTTACATTGAGATCAAACAGAGCAAAAATCTAATGAAAAATAAAAAAGTATGAAAATATTAATTACCGTAATAAAACTATTGTTTTGCCACCGATGGAAGAAAAGTGTTATTGACAAATGTGATTTTATTCACTTCACCCAATAACAGACATTGTTGGCCAAGCCAAATATTTGTCACCACAGAAACAATGTTTGCCTTTGTTTAGCCTAGATCATTTAAAATAATATCAAATATTAACATTACTCTTCAATTCGGGGATAAATATGCAATTAAACAATACTTTCATTAGAAAAAGCCACGTTAATGAGATCTGAAACTTTAATTAGCATTGCATCTTTAGAGTCTTGTAACTCAAAATTGGTTTATCTTCCTACTAAATTTAATAGAAATCGGAATACATTTCTGTCATATGTATTGTCTCCTGTTTGTTTACATTTGTCGTTCTTTTTCGTAAATTAAAAAATAAAACCCGAACAATACACGATTCGTATAATACAATAGAACACATTTCCTTTGCCAAAGATTATCAATCGGTTTGTTTACGCTGTCTCCGATTTAGGTAACAGAACAGAGAATATGCATTATTTTGGTGATTACCTCATTAGGTAAAGCAGACTTATTTAGGCAAATTAAGCCGGAAATCCTGGTAGACAGCATCGCCCATTTTGGGTCTACGTATCAATTTAATGAACCCCACTAGCGTGGATTTCTTTCTTTACCCAGAACAGACGGGAAAGGGTAAATAATAATAGTGGTGGTGATGATGATTATGACCTGATCCGGTAACCTTTTGAGAGATTTTATTGTTCTATTATATTTACTCTTGTAGATATGAAACTCAGATAGGTATTGAGATTGGGTTTGGTTCTCATTTAGGAAATCTAAAATCTCTCATTGAGGGAATTGGATCAATATACCGAAATTTTCTTACTTTAATTAACTTTTTAAATAAACTTTAGCTGAAAAATAGAAGATTGCGTAATGTCTTTGATTTTTTTTGTTTCAATCTGAATTAACAATTTGAAGAAGGTAATCTTGTCATAATTTAGTGAAAATGGAGAAATTTAAAGAATTTGATCATTTATTTTAGAGTCCGTCTATCCAGTTCAAGAACGCTATCTCGATCAAAGTGTTGCCAATGAGCCCAATCTTCAACCGAACCATGGGATATCGCAGGTGTATTGGGATTGGTTCCATCCATTCAATTCTCATGATACCATTTTCCAACAAGAGCTAGTTCATTTAACATTTCTATAGCACCTTCCATTGACAGTATAATAATTCTTAGATCTTCATATGTAAAATTACATGGTTCAACTTGGGAACGCAATTCTTTTAATGTTGCCATCTTATACTTAAATGCTTCTCTTTTATGACACTTTTCATCTTCACTATTAACCTCACCATTTATATTAACATAATTTAAATCGTCAGTAGGTAATCATATATTTGAATTGATTACTGAATCTTCATCTCTTAACCGGTCAGATTCAGTATGCTGTTTCCAAATTGATCTTATCTAATGTCTTCTTTTACGTTTTCCGTTATTGACGTATTCCGAATATATATTTTCTCTGTTAATCATATCCATTAATTCAGAGAAATCATCACAATTTCGTTGTTTTATAAAATCTTCTAATCCATCTGGGACTTTCATAGAATCTAAAGTTTTATGATGTAATAAATGTACCAATTTAATTTGGATAAATTTATAATTACGCTTAAAGAAAAATTCAACTTTAGAATCACATTCACGCTCTTTAAGGTATGACGCTTTAATATAAGTTCCATTACTATCTTAATCTTGATTACAGATAAAAAAGAAATGAGCTAAGTTAGGATTGCAATCAGAACCAATATTAGTAAAAATCAACCCGGTGGAATTTGATATGACAGACATTATATCATGAACTGCATTTTTCAAATCTTCATTGGAAACATCTAATAACAGATCAAGAGATAGATAGGGTATGACGACTTTAAAATCATAAACTTAATTATTTTTCTCTCTTTTAGAAGACTTACGAACACAAATAAGTATGGTTAGAATATTATATTATGATTGGTTATATATATGATATATATATTTCATTAGAAGTTCTCCGGAAACCCAAAGGATCTCTGAACTAATAGGGAATAGCTGGGTTTATATATGCTAAGGTCTTAGTAACTCTACCCAGAACTCGTCCATGATCAGACCACGGTCAATGGTTATAGAAGTCCCTTCAGTATGGACCAGTTATGGATGTATATCTATAAACAGAAGATATGGAAAAAATAACTGGATGAACATAAAACCTTTTGTAATTGATAACGCTGTCTTATCTCATTGAAAGAAATACTAAAAAAATTTGTTTTCGGTAGCAATCTCTCTAATTCAACAAGTGTGTGCATATCAGCCTTTTCATAGAGTTCAAAACGCCTCCATTTGGTGTGAGCGGTCAAATTGCCAGATTCCTCCAAAAGATTATCATATATAGCGTACTTTAATGATCTCTTCCTATTTTCTTCTTCCTAGAAGCAGACACGGTAGTAGCTGGGTTGTTAGCAAACATGGTCTTGTTCTGTTCGTATTTGTAAACTTTCAAAGACGTAGAAAAAACCGGAGTTCATGGTAATACACTACTATAATGAAACTATACTTTGGTCTTATTTTAAAATATTTTAAGACATCAAATTAATATAACTCTTTTGAGTAATAATCTGTACATTTCTTAAAGAAGAAATTGATAAGATTCATATTTCCCAAAATAGTAATTCATTAGATAAGAGAAAGAACTACCTAAAAATATTAATTAATACCCTATTTTTTTATGTTATACCAAAGATAATAACATAAGAATACTCTAAATTACTTTAAAAAGATTCAATTATGAGCTTTATTTGGTATATTTTAGTTTTCTTTAAATAATATTAGAATTAACAAAAACCTTTTCGTGCTCTTTTTGCTCTCATTGAAAAGTGACCTGATATTCAAACGTTATAAAGGATAATATGAGATGTTTATATCTTGACATAAAAACTTAGAATATCTGCGTATAAATATAGTACAAAATGTAAAAGCCGGGTAATATTGTAGAATATACTTTTTGTGTCACAAAATATCCCATTTTAATTAAAGCAATAATAATTAATTAATCAATAGAACATTTTAATATATATATTTCTTGTATAGAAGTACTCTTATTAATTTATTCTTAACAAGTTGTCTCTCATTAATACAACATTACCAAGATAACAAAGAAATATGCCTAAATTATTCCACAGAAAGCTCAAAACGTCTAATTTAAATAATATTGTTGATCCAAATTCTCTTGTAGAAGAAACTACAGATTCAATTCAAGACATGGAAAATAACATTTCCCATGAATTAAATAAATTAACCAAGAGTAAATTAAGTGATCATTTTAGAACAATCAAACAATTGAAAACGTATCCTTTAATTCAAGAAACACAAAAACAAATGGAAAATTGTGTTATTACAAGAGTTATTGTTGCAAATACAGAACCAATGTTGGTTAAAGTAATGAATTCTAAACCATTACAAATTGTGTCACCTGCCACAAATTTTATTGATAAGATTAGTTATTCATCTTTAAAATTAACAGAAAAATTTATTCCATCAATTAAGACCAAAACATTTAAAATTTTAGGGGACGAAATTATGATCCCTGTTCATAAGACCAAAACGTTAACTAAAAATGTTAAAAATGGTATGGTTAATAAAAGTCGTAGATACGTCTATCAACCAACTCATTCAAGAATAATTCAATGGAGAAAATATTATAATACCAAATTTTACGATACAAAGGGCAAACCTTTAATAAGAGGTACATTTGATCCAATTATATTACCATTAAATAATGTCTTTGAAAACTCAACACATAAATATTTCCCACATTGTGAAAATGTCAATGGTCAATTTTCTTGTGAATTTAACAGGAGTGTTGCTTTATCAATTAGATTAATTCAAAATGTTGTTCCTATTATGGAATCCAAGACAATGAAAGTAATAAAAGCCCCAATTGATTATACAAGTCATGTTAATTCTGTTATTAATAAACATTTAAATATGGAAGCTAATTTATGCCCCACTAATACTGCTAAGGCTGGATATGATTCTGCTTTAGAATTATATCAAGAATTTTGGAATGGTTGTAAACACAGAGCTCCCTTAAAATATTTTGTTAAGAAAGATTTTAAAGAAAAAGTTGTTGATACAGGAATAACCCAACCCATTGAAGTGGTTGAGGAGACTGTTCAAGATATTGCAGAGACTGTAACAAATGCTGGAAGCTCAATCATTAACACTGTAGAAGAGCATTTAACTCCACGGCCACATGAAATTACGGTTAATATGGAATAATAAAATTTTCCTGAAAATAATGTTATGAATTTATTACATAGATTTTCTTTCGTTGAAGTCACCATGTTCTATGGTTTCCCTCTTCTTTATATATAAATTTTTACTTAGTTTATTTTGTCTATATAGTTTTCAATTTTAATAAATGTCCATGTTACAATTCTCAATGAGACTGTCAAACATCTGAACACCCATATCTCTAAAATATACATTATCCTTTTTTCAGAAATTTCAAAAGTAAAAATGTTGCGTCTCTTTTTTTCAAAAACTTCAATTTTTTTGCGTGAAACAATTTCACCCAGTGGAGTGCACACTGCTCTCCCACTGGAATTTTGTTTCCCAACAGGACCTGCCTCCTTTCAATGTGAGTTTAGAGCCTTACTCCAGGCTCCAGAGTCAGAACGGGCAGCGACTTACTCGCTATCCTCTCACCAGCCACGCTCAATCCTAAGCACACGGCTCCCCCATCTCACACAGACAGGGTCTCTAGTACCCAGTGAGAGACTAAGTTTGTATGGTGCAAACATCGAGAAACCAAGCACTTTGGGCTAACATTAAAAAAATAGTCAATATTTCACTATTGTATTTGCAAAAGGTCAAGTTAAGAGGAAGCAGACTACTGAAAAAGTGAGTAAAAACATAACTAAATGGTAGCAAAATTGAATGAATGAGATGACGAACGTATTATGGGACTTACAAAATGATTAAAAAGTGGAAATATATAAAAGAATGAGAATATTGAATTTTTTTTTAATATAAGTGGAACTTAACAAGTTACAGTGGAATCCATATTATGAATGGCAAGAGATTAAACCACGCTACTTTGAACCAGTATGATTTTAAATTTTATTAATAAATGATATAGAATGGAAAATATTTAAATTGAAAGTTTATAATTGAACTAATAAAAGCACTCTCAATATCCATATCCTTTTTGCTATATACACAAAATTCATCAAGAATAAAAATTTACTAACAAATAATATGCGTGTAGTATTGATATTTTCATTTGAGATATATCAATTCTTCCCATAATAACACTTTTTCAACAGTGGCTAATTTAAGAGAATACCAAGTTATTGGTCGTAAGTTACCAACTGAATCCGTTCCAGAACCAAAGTTGTTCAGAATGAGAATCTTCGCTTCTAACGAAGTCGTTGCTAAGTCTCGTTACTGGTATTTCTTACAAAAATTACACAAGGTTAAGAAGGCTTCTGGTGAAGTTGTCTCTGTTAACCAAATTACTGAAGCTCACCCAACCAAGGTTAAGAACTTCGGTGTCTGGGTTAGATACGACTCCAGATCTGGTACTCACAACATGTACAAGGAAATCAGAGATGTTACCAGAGTTGCTGCTGTCGAAACTTTATACCAAGACATGGCTGCTAGACACAGAACTAGATTTAGATCTATTCACATCTTAAAGGTTGCTGAAATTGAAAAGACTGCTGATGTTAAGAGACCTTACGTTAAGCAATTCTTAACTAAGGACTTAAAATTCCCATTACCACACAGAGTCCAAAAGTCTACCAAGACTTTCTCTTACAAGAAGGCCACCACTTTCTACTAATTCTATTCAAAAAATATTTCATATATTTTCTTTTATATTAATATATTTTCATCTAGTTTAATTGTATAATTTGGTAAGTAGATTTTGTTTAAATCCAACATAAAAACATAACATATCAAAAACAATCATTGTTAATTTATTTCTATATATATATTTTATGTATTCCCTCTTTCATTAGTGGTTTATAGAGAGGTTCATGTGAATTTTGTTTTCTTTTTCGAGAAAATCGTTATAATTTTCAGCCTTTGAAATTTGGATCAACAACAATTAACAGTTTATAAATTTCAAACCATAAACAAATAACTATATATTACTTGCAGAACTGTTTAAGTACCAAAATACAGATAAAGTTTATCAACACAAACATATTACACACAACTACTCATGGGTACTGTGGATATTACTATGCAAGAATTAAATGAAACATCTAATCTGGAACTATACGCCGCTGCTGACGTGTCTTCGTTGTCAAAAAGAAATACTAGGAACAATAAGAACACAGTGAAAGAAACTTCTGTAGATACAACTGAAACTAACAGTGATGACGATGTTCATCTACCGGTTACTGAGATACACTTGAAATCACATGAATGGTTTGGTGATTTTGTTACTAGACACGAGGTGCCACGTAAAGTGTTCCACTCATCTATTGGTTTTATTACGTTATATTTATTTACTCAAGGTGTTAATTACAAAAATGTTATCAAACCTTTAGTTATTGCTTTTGTCACCATCCTAGGCTTGGATGTGTTAAGATTACACTGGCCATTCTTTAATTTTCTTTATTGTCATGCCGTGGGCCCATTAATGAGAAAAAAGGAGATTCATACTTATAATGGTGTCTTATGGTATATTTTAGGTTTAATCTTTTCATTCACATTTTTCTCCAAAGATGTTGCTATGATTTCATTATGTCTTTTAAGTTGGTCAGACACTGCTGCTTCTACATTCGGTAGAAAATATGGTCATTTAACTCCTAAATTAACCAAACATAAATCTTTAGCTGGATCATTAGCTGCTTTCACTGTTGGTGTTCTCACATGTTACATGTTCTATGGATTATTTGTTCCAATCTATGGTTCTACAAATACATCAGGCGAAATTATGTGGTCTTCTGAAACAAGTAAGTTAAGTTTACATAAATTAGCATGGTTAGGTGGGTTAGTAGCTTCATTAAGTGAAGGTATTGATGTGTTCAATTGGGATGATAATTTTACTATTCCTGTATTATCTTCAATTTTCCTTCATACTGTGATTTATTTGTTCCAAAAATAAGTCATCGATGAATTATACGAAAATTAAATCCAATACAAAAGTGCATATTCATATTCATCTTCCCAAGGTTCACATCCCCGTATCCTTCCTTACACAAGAGACATTTTAAAAGCAATTTATTTATACTTATAGACCACACACAAAAAAAAGCATTATAAATTTGAACACCTAAGGTTTGCAACTATAATGTTCTAAAGCCGATTCATTCATATCATCTTCTCCTATATATATTTTACACATATATTCATTTATATTTTCATAACAAAATCCAACATAAAACAAATATATTTGATACTTTCAAGATATGAGCCTTTAAAGTGGAGTCCCTAAGAAATATTAGAATAATCTGATTTTCTCTACAAGATCAGCCTCAACTTATCCTTAATTCCAAGCTATGATCACTGAATGGACATTTGACCACAACCCTACGAGGAGATCAGATCCTAACTAAATAAATTTCAGCTAATTTACTTATTCACCCCACTAACATATGACGCTGTATACTTGAATTGGACACATTTTTTCAAGTGTTGGATTTCAAGTTTCCCAATTCGTCTTTCTTAAGATCATTTTCATAAATCTTGAAATTTTAAAGTTTTCAGTTCCAATCATCTGACAATATTTTCGCGGTTCTAAGAAGAAATAAACAACAATAAAAATGTTTTAACACCAGAAGAAATATCGACCAGAGATTACCTAAGATTTTTAGACTATCTCCATTGTTTTGTACGAGATATGTTATTAGTGTTTTTTCATTATGGTGTGTTTTCTGTATTTATTTGTTGTGGACTAACGTTGGAAATTGACTAAAACAATTCATTACCATCTATTTCAACTGAATCCGATCCGGTTTATTGTTATGATTTTTGTCGAAGGGGTGAAATGTCTCAATTCGATATTAATTATTTAATTTTCAGGCAAGGTGTTATTTGTATATAAAGTGTATCAGGCACACTGACTAGGAGTTCAAACATTCTAAACCTTATTTTAACATTCCCTTCCATAATAGAACAACTCAACCAAAGAAATACCACAATGCCTTTCGTTAAAGATTTCAAGCCAGTTGCCTTAGGTGACACCAATTTATTCAAGCCAATCCAAGTTGGTGACATGAAATTAAACCACCGTGCTGTTTTACCACCATTAACTAGAATGAGAGATGCTAACCACATTCCAAACGAATGGTCTGTCGAATACTACGACCAAAGATCCAAATATCCAGGTTCATTCTTAATTACTCAAGGGTGTTTTGTTTCTGCCCAAGCTGGTGGTTATGATGTTGCTCCAGGTATTTGGAACAAAGAACAAATTGCTGAATGGACTAAGATTTTCAAGACTATTCATGACAATAAATCTTTTGTCTATGTTCAATTATGGAGTATTGGTAGACAAGCTTATCCAGCTGCTATGAAGAGAGATGGTTTACGTTACGATTCTGCTTCAAACAGTGTCTTCATGGATGATGAAAAGAAGGCTGATACTATTAAATACAATTTACCACAACTTGGTATCACTAAGGAGCAGATTAAGGAATATATTGCTGATTATGTTCAAGCCGCTAAGAACTCTTTAGCTGCCGGTGCTGATGGTGTTGAAATCCATTCTGCTAATGGTTACTTATTAAACCAATTCTTAGATTCTGTCTGTAACCAAAGAACCGATGAATATGGTGGTTCTATTGAAAATAGAGCTCGTTTCCCATTAGAAATCATTGATGCTGTTGTTGAAGCTGTTGGCCATGAAAAGGTTGGTGTTAGATTTTCTCCATTCGGTGTCTTTGGTAACATGGTCGGTTCCAAGGACCCAACCATTATCGCCCAATATGCTTATATTATTGGTGAATTAGAAAAGAGAGCCAAAGAAGGTAAAAGATTAGCTTATGTTCATATGATTGAACCTTCTGTTACTGATTTAATGCAAAAAGAAGGTTCAGGAGAAGATCACACTGCTACCAACGAATTTGTTTACTCTATTTGGAAAGGTAACATCATTAGATCTGGTAATATGGCTCTTCACCCAGAAGTTGTTAAAGATTTAGTCCAACATGAAAAGACTTTAATTGCTTACGGTAGATATTGGATATCAAACCCAGATGTTGTTCGCAGATTAAAGGATGGTTTACCATTAAACGAATATGACTTATCTACTTTCTACACCATGACTAAGGAAGGTTACACCGATTACCCAACTTATGAAGAAGCTTTAAAGTTAGGTTATGATAAACAATAAATAACTATGTAATAGCCTATATTTTTACTTAACGAACATCACTATTGTAACTATTATAACATCGATAAGCCACTGACATTGATTAAGTAGTTGAAAGACTCCTTTGTCAGCAATGATTACTTTCCGTGGAATACCAATCTCCATGGGGGGTTACTGTAGATTTATCTTCTTCCTTCTAAAACACAATAGACCCGTTTTCTGCACAGCGGGCCCCACTAAGTGATTTCTTACCGTTTCCACCCTTCCGTCTCCGTTTCCGTGTCCATTTCTTTTGTTCAAGCGTCGGTGTTTCCAAATTCTCAGAAGAAAAAAGTAATTTTATGTGCCAATAAAAGAAACGAATCCTCGAGCGGTGCAAAAAAAGGTTTTTCTCCAGGAAAATAAGAATATTTCAGATTGCAAAGATCTTAAGAAACACACTTGAAAGAGCTAAAACAGGATAAACAGCCCCTTAAAGATTAATAACGCTTAGTAAGATGATACAATTGCAGATGGAAGTAACGGAGGCAAAACTTAAACAATTTCTTAAGATCATTAATATATAAAGCTGTGATAATTCAATCTTTAAACTCTTGTTTGTGGTCAATATTCTTTATTAATTACAGTAGTATAAGAAACTATCAAGAATAACTATATTTACTAGTTAATTACATACAATAATAACAATAAACTCCAAAATCACAATGCCTTTTGTCAAAGATTTCACTCCAGTTCCATTAGCTGATACTAACTTATTCAAGCCAATTAAACTTGGTAACATTGAATTAAAACATCGTGTTGTTATGCCACCTTTATCAAGAATGAGAAATGATCCAGTTGATCACACTCCAAACAAAGATTGGTCTGCTGATTACTATGATCAAAGATCTAAATACCCAGGTACTTTAATCATTACTGAAGCCAGCTATATCAGTGCTCAAGCTGGTGGTTATGCTACTGCTCCAGGTATTTGGTCTCCTGAACAAGTTGCTGGTTGGTCCAAGATTATTGATAGAATACATGCTAACAAATCATTTGCTTATATGCAATTATGGGCTTTAGGTAGACAAGGAATGCCTGAATTAATGGCCAAGGAAGGTTTACGTTATGATTCTGCATCTGATAATGTTTACATGACTGAAGAAAAGAAGGAGGAAGCTTTAAAGGCCAATAATCCACAACATGCGTTAACTAAAGCTGAAATTAAAGAATATGTTGCTAACTATGTCAAGGCTGCCAAAAATGCTTTAGCTGCTGGTGCCGATGGTGTTGAAATTCATGCTGCTAATGGTTATTTATTAAATCAATTTTTCGATCCAATCTCTAATCACAGAACCGATGAATATGGTGGTTCCATTGAAAACAGAGCTCGGTTTGCTCTTGAAGTCGTTGATGCTATTGTCGCCGCCATTGGTTCTGACAGGGTTGGTATTAGATTATCTCCATATGGTACTTTCGGTAATATGTCTGGTGGTAAGAACCCAACTATTGTAGCTCAATTTGCTTACATTATTGGTGAATTAGAAAGAAGAGCTAAAGAAGGTAAAAGATTATCTTACATCCATCTTATGGAGGCACGTGTAGGAGACTTTTCCAATGAAAATGCTGAACCATATACAGAAGGTACTAATGACTTCATCTATTCAATTTGGAAGGGTCCAGTTATTAGATCTGGTAACTTAGCATTATACCCACATTTAGCTAAGCAAATTGTTGCTAATGATAAGACTTTAATTGCATATGGTAGATTCTTTATTGCCAACCCAGATTTACCGGAAAGATTAGCAAAAGGTTTACCATTAAACAAATATAATAGACCAACTTTCTACACAATGACCAGAGAAGGGTTATTAGATTATCCAACTTATGATGAAGCCTTAAAGTTAGGTTGGGACAGAGAATAAATAAACAACAATTAAATAACTTTTGTATATCACGCATATTTAACATTTTAACATTCTAACGATTCATTATTGAAGTTCAATTTGATTCCACCCCTTCCATTATCCGATACATAAAGGGTAAGTATTGCTCCCTCATTAAAAATCACATTATTTAATAGCCTTTATTCTAAACATGTTCCCTAGACAGTCTGTTAATTGAAACCCTATTCTAACCCTACTCTCTTAACTCTCTTCTTCTTAGCCGCCAGGCCCATCCAAGTCCAAAAATCTCTCTTTAAACTGGAAATTACGAATTGTCATAACGGAAAAAGGCAAGTATGAATTTTCCAGTTGAATATCACACACGTGACCACATTTCCCATAATAAATTTTTCCATCCGCCATTTTCCAACTTTTTTTTTTTGTTAGTTGAAAATTTTTTAAAGCTCATCGAAAATTTTCAAGATGTGAAATTTGCTTCATTGAATAAACTTGTTACTATTTAGATAGTGATTGTTATAAGCTTTAACAAATAAAAAGACAGAATCACTACACACTCACAACCACCACTGCAGTAAAGATGTCTTACGTGTTAACTGAAACCTCTGCTGGTTACGCCCTTTTAAAGGCTTCTGATAAGAAAATTTACAAGTCTTCCAGTTTAATTGAAGATTTAAATTCTTCTGAAAAAGTTTTAAAGGAATTTAAAATTGCTGCTTTCTCTAAGTTTAACTCTGCTGCTAATGCTTTAGAAGAAGCCAACTCTATCATTGAAGGTAAAGTTTCTCCACAATTAGAAAAATTATTAGAAGAAATCAAGAAGGATAAGAAAGCCACTTTAGTTGTTTCTGAAACTAAATTAGCTAATTCTATTAACAAATTAGGTTTAAACTTCAATGTTGTCTCTGATGCTGTTACTCTTGATATTTACAGAGCTGTTAAGGAATATTT
Organism: Monosporozyma yasuniensis; assembly: GCA_030558655.1. NCBI lineage: Eukaryota > Fungi > Ascomycota > Saccharomycetes > Saccharomycetales > Saccharomycetaceae > Monosporozyma > Monosporozyma yasuniensis. The sequence continues at coordinate 14,630 of JAKTQC010000039.1, read as the reverse complement.
ACCAGAATTATTACCAGGTTTAAATGAAACTGATTTAGATAAGATGTCTTTAGGTTTAGCTCATTCCATTGGTCGTCATAAATTAAAATTCTCTGCCGATAAAGTTGATGTTATGATCATTCAAGCCATTGCTTTATTAGATGATTTAGATAAAGAATTAAACACTTACGCTATGAGAGTTAAGGAATGGTACGGTTGGCATTTCCCAGAATTGGCCAAGATTGTGACCGATTCTGTTGCTTATGCTAGAATTATCTTAACCATGGGTGTTAGATCTAAGGCTCATGAAACAGATATGAGTGAAATCTTACCTGAAGAAGTTGAAGAACGTGTTAAGACTGCTGCTGAAGTTTCTATGGGTACTGAAATTACTCAAACTGATTTAGATAACATTAAGGCTTTAGCTGATCAAATCGTTGATTTTGCTGCTTACAGAGAACAATTATCTAACTACTTATCCGCTAGAATGAAGGCTATTGCTCCAAATTTAACTCAATTAGTCGGTGAATTAGTTGGTGCTAGATTAATTGCTCATTCTGGTTCTTTAATCTCTTTAGCTAAATCTCCAGCTTCTACCATTCAAATCTTAGGTGCTGAAAAGGCTCTTTTCAGAGCTTTAAAGACTAAACATGATACACCAAAATATGGTCTTCTTTATCATGCTTCTTTAGTTGGTCAAGCTACTGGTAAGAATAAGGGTAAGATTGCTAGAGTCTTAGCTGCTAAGGCTGCTGTTGCTTTACGTTATGATGCTTTAGCTGAAGATAGAGATGATTCTGGTGACATTGGTTTAGATGTTAGAGCTAAGGTCGAAAATAGATTATCACAATTAGAAGGTAGAGATTTAAGAACAACACCAAAGGTTGTTAGAGAAGATAAGAAGGTCGAAATCACTGAAGCTAGAGCTTACAATGCTGATGCCGATACCGTTACTGAAGCCACTCCAGCTGCTGCTGAAGACTCTGATGATGAATCTGAATCCGAATCTGAATCCGAAGAAGAAGAAAAGAAGGAAAAGAAGAGAAAGAGAGATGCTGATGAAGAAGAAGAAAAGAAGGAAAAGAAGAAGTCTAAGAAGGAAAAGAAGGATAAGAAAGAAAAGAAGGAAAAGAAAGAAAAGAAAGAAAAGAAGGAGAAAAAGGAAAAGAAAGAAAAGAAAGATAAGAAAGATAAGAAATCCAAGAAGGAAAAGAAATAGATTTAACCTTTTGCATTAATCCAATTTTATCAATACCATTCATGTTAAACTAAATCTTTTATTTTTTTCTACTATATCCCATCATTTTAAAATTTCAACCATTTTTGTAAATTAGAAATATACAACCTTTTAAAGAAAACTTTCTGTCTGTTATTTTCATCTTTTCGTTTTTTTTACTAAAGGTTTAAATCCTATATATGCAATCTATACAAATTGTAGTATATATTATAATTAAAATTAAAAATATAATTAATCAAATTATTTTGTGTTAATTGTTTTTGTTCCTATGTGAAAGAACAATATACTAAATTTGAAAAATTAATAAATTTATTAGATATTGAAATTGAAACTTTAAAGGTCATCGCAGAATATTTTGATATTATTCTAAGCAAAGGACAAAATAAGATAAGAAACCAACAATGGCTGGTGAAATATCATTATCGTTAGAAGAAACTAATAAGCTTAGGGTTCAACTTGGGTTGAAACCAATTATTGAAGATACAAAAAAACAAGAAGAAACAGTCAAGGAAGAAAATAGAGTAGAGGACAATGATATAAGCTTCATATCAAAGGATAAAGTGTCTCTGCTTCGAAATAAGTTGTCCAAGATGAATAATAGGATTAGTTTGAACCGGGATAAGTCGATTTCAGAATATGATGATAATGATAATTGGTTAAGTTCAGTTGGACAGAATAAACCAAATACGAATAAAGTGAAGTTAAATCAATATATCAAGGAAGTAGAAGAAGAAGCGGAAGTAGGTGATCTACCTATTATGCAAGTTTCTCATGATATGAGAAATCTATCCAAGGGTAAGAGTACAGTTTTAACCTTAAAAGAAACATCTATTGATAATGAAGATGAAGATGAAGATCATGACGATATCTTAGAAGATGAGAATTTAAGTATACAAGAACAAACCGCCAAGAATCTTAAATTGAAATCCATGAATAAAGATAGACGTAGAAAGAAGATGAATTTACAAGTCTCGTCAAAGGATATTGCTCAAGAAGAAGAAGAATCTAAGGTTAAGCCTGTTCAAAATACGATTGTAGTTGGTGGTGAGATTCAAACTAATGAAAATATAGAGAAATCTGCAGCTGAAACACAATCTGCTATTAATTCAGAAGGTAGAACACGTGTAGTATTTAATAATGAAAGTGATGATGATGAGGATGTTACTGATTTCAAACCTGTTAAAATTAAAAAGAGGAAAAGAAAGGGTAAAGAACAATCTTCTATAAGAAAGAGAAAGACCATTGAATTACCTTCTCAGATACAATCTGTGGAATTAGGTGACTCAGATAGTGGGGATGACGATTCCAATAATTTTATTATCCCACGACGCAGAAATATTGCTAAAGAAGAAACCAGAGGGAAAGAAGAAGAGGATATTTCTCTGATTATTAGGAGAGAAAATCTCGAAAAGAAAGAGAGGTTAGAATCTTTAAACAAAATTCAATCAATTCAAAAACATGGATTGACAATTGATGAAACCACGACGTTTTTTGCTTCATTGAATAATAATATCTTAAATGATAAAAATAACCTTGAGTCACATTCTAAAGATAGTAATGTTGTTATACCGTCTTCCAAGGAAAAGGTCTCGAATATGCCAGCGCCACCATTACTCGAGTCTAGATCAACATCAGTGGAGTCCATACCTAAACCTAAAGTAGATTTTTACAATGGTCTTGCCTCGACTTTAAATTTCTTAAAGAATCATAATATATTACCCAAGAAGGAAGATATGCCACCACCAAACATTGTCAAGTCACGGGATAAGATAGAAATAGAAGAAGATGGGGTTGATTCTGAAATAAATTTAGAAAATTATAATCCTACAATCAATTTAGAATATAAGGATACACAAGGTAATAAATTGACTACCAAAGAAGCTTATAAGAAATTATCACAAAAATTTCATGGTACAAAGAGTAATAAGAAGAAACAAATGAAGTTCAATCAAAGGGTACAAAATAGAAATCGTCTTAATGGAGATTAAGTTGCTTTCTTTTCCCCCCCCTGATCTTAGTCAGTAACTTAAAGATAAGATAGAATTGCATGTTCTAAGGGTACCTCTTTAATATAACGCTTCAATGTGTTCTTGCGATATTAATTTTAAATATCCTGACAAATATTCCCTCCTCCTATTTATCTCCATAGAGTAGTAATAAATAAATATTGTATAGTGATTACTGATATTAATAGAATAAACTCCCCGATAGGTAACAATCCTTAGTCATCACTCTAAAGGATATTCAATATGTGTCTCCAATAACCTCTAATGGTAACTCTAGCAACAGACAGACAGACAGACAAATATTGTGTCTTTCTCCCCACCGGGCAACTCACCCTTAAAAATATCTATAGTATCGTTATTATTATTATTCTATTAATAACAGCGAGAGGGTGGCCGAAACGGGAAACCCTCCAAGGATCTGATCTACTGCATGCACTGTAAAGACTAGGATATTATAGTGGGACAAGATCTCGGGCATCGCATTCCGAGCCACAGCAGTGCGGATTGGAAAGAAAAAGCAACTAATTTGACACCTTTTCCACTATTGCCTTCCTGAACCGGTTTTAATTTTCCTGCCGAGTTTTTCTCGAATTTTTTCAAAATTTTCACTATGAACAATTTGAGTCATTAGTAAGTAGTTCGGTGATAGTCAAATGGCATTATTTTCGAAGAAATCTTAGCTAACGATCAAGTTATTTGCTTCATCGGGGATCGGGTTCCGTTGAAAACTGCTAGTGGTAGTGGTTTTTTTCTTTTTCTCTATTTTATTGCAATTTTTTTTTTTTTTAAATTATACAATTGAGTCAATCAATATGTAAAATAATAGGCAAGCAATATCAAATTGTTTTCATTGAGAAATTTGACATATAATCAAGAAATTAGATTTCATATAAAAGAGTAATGAGATTGATCTTGTTTAAACATTATTTCGTCTCTGCTTTTTTTTTCTTTGTAAACTTTTCAATCTTATACATATAACAACAACAAATCAAATACACGTCAATTAACTGGTTAATTGACAAAAAAAAATTTTACAAAGACTATATATTCATACAAAAATCACAGATGTCTAACAAAGATACTATAAGAACTGTGATAAGTGACCCAATTCAAGGTTCATCATCTTCTACAAGTACTTTTGAAGATGAATTGTCGGTAAAGACTACATTAGTAGGTTTAGACGCCAACATTCCAAAATTACATACTGTCAATTCAATTGCAAGTTCACTTAGCAGTAAATCATATGAAACAGATTTTGATCAAACAAATGCTTATATTGTTAAGGAAGAGTTAGGAAAGGATAAAGATTTTAATATTACAAAAGAAACTACTCGTGAACATGATAATGATACATGTTCATCATCAGCTTCTTCTTTCTCGAGTGATTTGGAAAAGGATTCAAAGACTACAATTGGTGAAGATGATGATGGCGATGATGAAGATTTCCCAGAAGGTGGTAAAGAAGCATGGATTGTTGTCTTTGGTTGTTTCTTAGGCTTAGTCGCTTGTTTCGGTTTATTAAACACTTTAGGTGTTATCGAAAATTATTTACAAAATCATCAATTAGCTGATCAATCCTCATCTACTATCGGTTGGATTTTCTCTATTATGCTTTTCATTTGTTTCGCTTCATGTATCTTTAGTGGTACATATTTTGATAGAAATGGGTTTAGAAATCCAATGATCTTAGGTTCTATCCTTATGGTAGGTGGTCTTTTCGGTGCAGCTAATTCTACTAAGATATGGCATTTCATCTTATCCTTCTCAATTGTTACTGGGTTTGGTAATGGTCTTGTCTTATCTCCATTAGTCAGTTGTCCAGCTCATTATTTTAAAAGAAAGAGAGGTACTGCTAGTGCCTTGGCCACTGTTGGTGGGTCTGTTGGTGGTGGTCTTTTCCCATTAATGTTAAGAAAGTTTTTCTCAATGGAATCTGAGACTGATCCATTTTATGGTTTCGTTTGGGGGATTCGTACTTTAGCTTTTATTTCTTTGGTTTTATTCATCCTTTCAATTAGTTTAGCTCATGAAAGAATTCATGCTGAAGATAAACCACATGAAGCGGAACCACGTTGGAAATATGTCGTTAGAGTTTATATCATTCAAAGTTTCGATGCTAAAGCCTTCCGTGATATCAGATATTTAACTTGTGTCATTGGTACTTGTATTGGTGAATTATCTTTAACTTCTGTCATTACCTATTATGGTGCTTATGCTTTAAGTAAAGGTATTTCTCAATCTGATTCATATATGTTAATCATGGTCATTAATTTAACAGGTATTCCAGGTAGATGGGTTCCAGGTGTATTAAGTGATTCTTTTGGTAGATTCAATGTTGCTATTGGCACTTTAGTCATCTTAGGTATTGTCATGTTGGTTGGTTGGTTACCATTCGGTAATGATTTAACTAGTATGTATGTTATCAGTGCATTATATGGGTTCTTCTCTGGTTCTATTTTCTCATTATTACCCGTTTGTTGTGGTCAAATCTCAAAGACTGAAGATTTTGGTAAACGTTATGCTACCATGTATTGTTGTGTTTCTTTTGTTACTTTAGTAGGTGTTCCAATTTGTGGTGCCATTATTGGTAACAAATCTGAAGCTAACTATCAACATTATAAAATTTTCTGTGCTGTTACTACTTTATTCAGTGCATCTTGTTTTGTTGTTTCCAGATACTTCGCTGTTGGTTTCCACTGGAAGAAGTTTTAAACGCTGTTACTCTTCTTCATCTGCACAATTGATCTTTTTTTTACACTTATAGACTTAAGATGATTCACATTTTCATTACAAAATATTCTTAATTATTAATTAATCATCTACTGATTTAATTGCAATCTCAAATTTAATTGCAAATTTAACAGCTTTAAAATATATACATAAGCTTTATTATTACATTTTTCTTTATAACTTAATCTATTCATTCATAATCATTATATAATCCTAATTTTAAACATTCATTTATTCCACATCCTAGCAATAATTTGTTTGCTGCTACGTTTTCATAATAATTTGATAATTTGCCGCTATTGGTAAGATCAAATGAATTATCGGAGTTCTTGTTTAATTGTCCTATTCTTAGATATATCAATGACATGTCAATACTGTTTATTAATTTTAATCCATCAGATGTAAGTAAGTGTGGAGAACACATTATCATCACAGATGACTTCCATTTTCTTCTAGGGATCATGGAGTTGTATGTACCAATAAGCTCTCTGAATTCTCTAGGGGTAACTTTCGATTTGTTAAATGCTTTACATTGGACTAGGATATCCAACTTTACATTCTGTCTATTTGTAATTTTGTGAATTAATGGGTTGACAGTTCCAGACTGTAGCTTAATCTTTTTCGGTATGCCATCTCGAGGATATAATTTATTTAGATCAATAACATTTTGAACTTTTCCGTGTAATTTATTAATATCCCATACCGCCGTGATATCTACACCACCATCATGGGCACCTCCTACTTTACTTACATCATCCATAAGCAATTTTTCTTGTAGTTCTCTCATTACTGTATACTCATATAAGTTACCTTGAAACACCGTAGAATTGATGATATTCTGATTTTGATTAATAAAATTTGTCAGTATATCATCATATATATATTTGTTTTGCAATTGTCGAAGAACTGGGGTCCACTTCATTTTATTTTTGTGTCTTCCTATCTATATTTTCTTTCACTCATCATTATTTCTCTTCTGTCCTTTAAATATCAAAAGTTGTATTCCAATTTTAAAGATTAGGAAAATGTTGATAATTTAAGATCAAACTTATTCGGAACTTCACAAAAACTGTAGTAAACACCACCAAGAAACACAGAATAGATATACTCGAAATGACCGGCACCTCTAATGAAAACTCTCCAGCTATTGACCCATTACACAAAGAATCAAGTCCTTTAAGTACTAAAAGTCCAAGCTCTTCAACTAAAGGAAAGAAACTATCAAAAGAAGATAGCACAAAAGATACTGAAACTGAAAACGAAAAAGGACAAGTTAGTATTTTCCAATTAGCATCAGAGATTGAACAATCACTTGCTGATTTACAAACTGAAATTTCATCAAATGAAAAAGACTTCCTTGCTACTCTTAACAAGATTGAACAACAATTGAGTCAAAAGTCAACAAATAAAGAATAAAGAACAAAATGATACCACAACCTCACATTGTCAAACACAAGTATCAACTTAATATTCTAAATTTTAATCACTAAATAATATACCTAATTTTGTTCTATCTGCCCCACTTCATAATCATAGTAGTACAACTTTATGTATTTGCATCATATCTATCTAACTATATATCAACAAGTGTATTCATTAAAATAAAACCTCTAAATAAAAAACAGTCTATTGTTGGACCTTTGCCTTTTTATCGGCATGGCCATTGATATTACCATTTATACCAGGAATAACTTTCAGCCCTTCCTCTCTTGGAGCTGCAGGCTTAGTTCTCTTTTTCTTTAGACCTTCAGGTGATTCATATTCACGGACAATTAAAGTCAGAAGTGTGTTTACTCTCTTTGATAATTCATGTATACTCCTAGATCTGATAAACCAATCGAAAGTAAACAAGTCGCTTAACATAACTTCTTGTTTTATTTTTTCATATAGTTTGTCATCTAGAAGACCGTATTTGTTGACCGCCAAAAGAATAAATTTATCTTCTAATGAATTATATGTTCTTCTGGCATTATTTGGTGGGTATTGAATCATCATTTCGTATAATGGATAGTCATATTGTTCTAATTTCTTTTGTAAGACAGATTCTTGATATTTAAGTTTGTCATTTCTCTTTTCACCATTCTCAATAGCAGAAATGTACTTTTCATAACCATGAATTTCAGTGTATCTTTGCCAAAACACATTAGCATATTCCTCAACTTCTTCAGGGGTCTTACTTTCGATGGCTTCACGGATCATTGCCATGTTGTTTCTACCATATCTAGCACAAGCACTGATAAAGGAAGTGAAATCTCTCTTATTCCAATTACTGTAAGCGAGAGTAATCAGCTTTTGTTTTTGCTCTTCATCCTCTTCAGTAAACTCAGGCGCATTATTGATCTTTTCTTGTTCAACTTTAATCTTTTCATTCATTTCTTCTTCTTCCTTGGCTAACTCTTCCTTAGTCTTCTTTTTCTTCTTGGCTTCAGCCTCAGCTTCATCCTCTTCATCTTCGTCATTTTCGCCTATTATATCATACGCAGTAACTTGATAATTGACCTTTTTCTTAAAAGATAGTTGTTCTTTGTTCTGAAGGACATCTAATTCCTTGGGGAAAAATTGAAAGTCTTGACCTTGAACCCATTTAGGAGCCTTTGGCACTTTAGCCTGTGGAGTATTTTTACTTGATTTAGATGAACCACCGCCGATAATTTCTTTATAGTAGTCATCGACAGAATATGTTTGTTGTTCTCTTCTTCTTTCTCTTCTAGATGGATTAATCCAGTTGACAACTTTATCCGTACTCTTCTTTTGGAAATTTTGACCATTCCATTCATAAGCAGATTGGTTATCAAATTCGTTAAATTTTTGTAAATCATCCAACCCAAGAGATTGGAATTTGGCATTTAATTCTTGAGTCTTTTGTTCACCCTTCTTTAAGATTTCATCAATATCGACATCAGTGGTGATCTTATTAGTGTCTTTTTCAAAGACATCCTTAGCACCGAATTGAATCATATCCAATAAATCATCTTTATTATTGGCAATACCAGCAGTACGCTTACCGGTACCTTGTTGAATAACCAATTGATCTAACCTTAATTTCTGTGCAGCTCTTTCAATGACTTTTTCCTCCACGGCACGTTCAGTGACAAATCTATAAACATGAACTTGTTTCTTTTGACCAATTCTATGAGCTCTATCCATAGCTTGTAAATCTGCTTGTGGATTCCAATCGGAATCGAAAAGTACAACAGTATCAGCAGTGACTAAATTAATACCTAACCCACCAGCACGAGTCGTTAATAAGAATACAAATTTCTCTGAGCCTGGTTTATTAAATTCATCAATGGCTTCAATACGATCCTCATGAGCCGTAGACCCATCAATTCTACAATATTGATATTCTCTAAAATAACAATAATCTTCTAAGATATCTAACATTCTTGACATTTGTGAGAAAATCAGTACACGGGAACCCTTTTCTTTTAATCTTTTCAATAATTTATCTAAGACAATCATCTTACCTGCATTAAACACTAAATGTTCATCTGTAGTGTATGGTGGGCCTGGTTCAGCACCTTCGAATAAATATGGATGATTACAACATTTTCTCAATTGCATAACAATATTTAATAATCTTGTCTTACCTTCTCTTTTCCCAACGGCACCGTTAACAGCATCGATATCTCTTTCTAATAATGATTTATACCATTGTAATTGCATATCAGTCATACCAACATAAACGTTAGTTTCAATTTTTGGTAATAAAGATTTTTCCACATCAGCTTTCACTCTTCTTAATAAGAATGGGTTTAAAACTGCATGTAATTGTTGAACTAGCACTTCTTGATCTTCATCTGAATTATTTTGTTCAAACCATTCATCAAAGATTTCTGAATCACCAAAGATATCAGGTAATAAGAAATTTAATAAAGCCCATAATTCATGAAGGTTATTTTGTAATGGAGTACCAGTGATCAACAATCTATGACGAGAATAAAATAATCTAATAATTTGTGATAATGCACTTTCTTCATTTTTAATACGATGAGCTTCATCGATAACAATATATTCCCAGGCGAATTTTTTCAAAACGTTTTTCTCTCTAATAACCATTTCATATGATGTGATAAGTACATCAAATTTACATTGTAAAACTGTACTCTCAACTAAATCATGTCTGCTTTCTTTATCACCTTGTAATACAACAACATCGACTTCAGGGGTCCATTTATTAAATTCACGTCTCCAATTATCTAAAGTAGATTTTGGAACAACAATAAGATATGGACCATCAATATGTTTAATATATCTTAAATAACCTAAGAATGAAATAGTTTGGAAAGTCTTACCCAACCCCATTTCATCAGCTAAGATCCCTGATAATTTATGTTCATGTAAAGAAATTAACCAATTTAACCCTTGAACTTGATAATCTCTTAATTTCCCACCTTTAATGAAATTTGGTGTCTCAGTAACGTATTCTTCATTAGCATACATATTATCATCTTCTTCGTCTTCTTCCCCCGCCATTAATTCTGCATCTTCTTCCTTTTCGGATTTTCTATTATGTCTAGAGACATAACCCTTTGAATGTAAAGTTGAATGAGTAGATTCAGTTTGCTTTAAAAGTTTTTGTAAATTCTTATCATGTTTTGATTTTATAGAGATGAAATGACGAAATAAATCTGTTATTGATAAAAGATATTGAAATCTTTTATAAGTATCAGTTCTTGAGTCTCTTTGTTTGGCGATCTTTGGATCCACTGATAAAATATATCTATGTTTTTTATCTTCGGTCATCTCTGTACTGATATACTGTTTTTGTTGATTTAGATTGGTTTTGTTGTGGTTTAAGATGTTTTAAGAAGGTATATTTTTAAAATTATATATTTTCCAAAATTTCCTCTCGCGTAATTATGAAAGTACAAATTTATAGAGAGAGATATAATTATTTGATATTAAAAAGATATAGAAAGTATATGTATGGTATAAAATCTATATATAGTATTAAGAAAGAAAATGATTGAATAAATAAGACATATAACAAAATAAAGAGAGAGAGAAAAAGAGAGAGAGATGCAACTAGGCAAGAACTCTTTCTTTAGCTAATGAATCATTAAATTGTTTTGAAACATCAGATAATTTATTGATATTAGTCTTCTTTTCCATTGGAACATCTTTTTGTAATTTGTATTCTTCAATGTTATTGAAAAATTTATCAAATAAGATATCAGTATCTAATGGACCACCTTTAGCTTCTGGATGGAATTGTGTTGAAAAGATTGGTCTAGTTAAATGAATCATACCTTCATTTGATCCATCATTTAAATTAACAAAATATGGTTTCCATTGATCAGCAGGTAAAGTTGATGGATCAACAGCATAACCATGATTTTGAGAAGTAATATGACATTGTCCTGTAGTTAGATCCATAGCAGGAATATTATGTGCTCTATTACCATAAACCATTTTTGAAGTTGTTGCGCCTGAGGCCAAAGCTAATAATTGATGACCTAAACAAATACCAAAGATTGGGATGTTGTTGTAAGCTGGGTTTGCCATGAATTCTTTTAAATTATTGATTGTATCAATACAAAATTCTGGATTACCTGGACCATTAGATAAGAAAATCCCGTCAAATTGGTCAGCGACGTCTTGAATTCTATAATCGAATGGGAAAACAGTAACATTAGCGCCTCTCTTGACAAGACATCTAATAATATTTTCTTTAACACCACAATCGATTAAAGCAATGTTAGCGACTGGATTTTTAACAATTGCAGAAACATGGAATGGTTTCTTTGTGGTCACTTGTTTAACTAAATGAGTATTCATTGGGTCGACATATTCTGGAGCTTTATCATCGCCAATAGTGATTCTACCTAAGGAAGAACCTTCTTCTCTTAAATATTGAACGACGGCACGAGTATCAACCCCAGTGATAGCAGCAACACCTTCTCTTTGACACCAATTAGCCAAGGATTCAATAGCGGTCCAATGTGAATATTCATAAGCGTATTCTGCAACAACAATCCCTACAACATGAATATGTGGAGATTCGAAATATTTTAAAAGATTAAATTCATCTCTTATTGTTCCGTCAGGAACACCATAATTACCAATAAGTGGTTGTGTAAAGACTAAAATCTGACCACGATATGATGGATCAGTCATAGATTCTGGATAACCTACAAGAGAAGTTGTGAAAACAGCTTCACCAGCAACAGATTTATTCGCACCGAATGAAATACCTTTAAAAGTTGGACCATTTTTAATAGTGAAAGTAGCTTTAGTTTCTTTAACAGAGGACATTTTTGAGAGAGTTTTTTTTGAGTGTGTGTGTGTTTTTTTTTTTGTAAAAAAGTAAAAATTGAAATAGAGTGTAGAAATAGAAACTTTAACTTAAAAGGTTAATGCGAACTAGTTTTCCAGATGTGATCAGAGATATAGTCTTGACAAGTATATTGTGATGTAGATGAGTTAAACATAAAATAAATTTAGGTTTAAAACTATAGAAAAATAAAATAAAGAATTGGAATTATATATATTAATTATTTTATTTCTTTAATTTAAAATTCCAAAAGGATATATTATATTAGGATTTGTTATTTGTATTTGTGTTTGTTAATAATACAATAAGATAAGAAAATCTATGCTATAAGAGGAAATCTCTGTGTAGATAGAATAATTTGTTAAGAAGTGAAAAGGATTCAATTTATATAATTCGGAAAGAACCGAGTGCTCTGTGTGAAAGAAATATTTATTACTCATTGGAAAACTTTTCAAAGAAAGATAAGAAAAACAACTCAATGTTTTGCCGGCCTCGGAAATCTCAGCGAGACAATGCACCGCACACTCAATTAGTCACTGCAACACAATACGTTTGGTAAATATGTGATAACTAGCAGAAACACAGAGAAATACACAGCCTGTGACTGGGAAATTTCAGATTACTGCGGGACCAAAAGGGTAACTTCGTTGCCGCGGGTCATCTTTAACCAGCCCATGACCTATTGTGTTAGTGCCATTCTATTGTTCTGCCCTCAGCACACCCAGACACCGGTGGAAAAAAAAGCAACGCCCGTTCCTCGCTGCAGCCGGGGGTTACCCGTACGCACGGCCCAGTGACATCACCCAGACACCGCTCGCGGTCATCCCTATTGTCTTGGGCAAACCCGGTATTGTCCCAAAGGCACCGCCATTGTCCCCACCAAGAACTCCGCGTTTCCACTCACGTGATAACTGTTATTATTAGAATATATTATTACTATTATAGAATATATTATTATTATTATTATTATTATTATAGAATATATCATATTATCAAAGACGTTTACCTGGTACACAACTAAATATAACTGTCAAACATGCGGTTATTGTACTCACAATTAGAACACACCACGTACCTCTTCTTATCAATAATTTCTTAATATATTCATGTTGTATCTTAATTAATCTTTCACGTCCACCAAATATCCATAATATCCAGGGAATGTTATCATTACTCTCATCTTCTCGCTGTGATTCTTCTTTTATCTCTTCTTCACCATACATTATCCTTTGTGTAACACCAAACCATGTATAGATTATATCAACTTGATATAATCCACATATAATATAATATATACCAATCGCAAAGGGTACAACAGTAACTACTCTAATAGCTCTTGAATAATTTAAAAAAATTAAGGTATAACCAATCCAAAATCCAATACCTAACCAAATTAATCCAAATATTGTTCTACTTAATATAGTATAATTGGAAAATGGCGTTCTACTACCTGTATATTGATTCTTTTCTTTATCGATTCTATGAAATCTCCAATTTGATATTTCATCATGTAAATTATGTAATGCCACTTGACTTAGAAACTTGGGGAAACAATCAATCTCTAAGAATTGATATGTTATATCTTTCAATTCATGAAATAATTCTGGATCATATTTACCATCTTGTAGCACTGCCCGTATCAATTCATGTCGAAGTGAATCTGGAACATTACTTAAATATCGTTCACTCTTTGTATCGGATTCAATATAAGTTCTAATTAAATGCACAGCATTATTCATTAATTGCTTTGTTGATATGTATGGTATATTATCATTATTATTATTATTCTCTTTGGATTGTAAAAATTCATCCATTAAATGAGATAAATTACCATTTGATATATTTATACCAGGTCCGCCTAACTGAGACGATTTTCTCCAATCTTCTAATATTCTCGAAACTTTGTTTGTATTTGTAGGTTCTTCCCCCTCCATTAATGTATTCATTAAAACACTAGTCGTCACAGATTGAATATCTTCATTCACATGACTCTCGTCAATTAATGATTGTCTAACCATTGAAATATAATCTTTACATAATCGAGTATGTGCCATTAAATCAATCCAAAAATCTAAATAATTTATTGCATAGGGATATTGTGATAAATATGTATAAAATGTCCATAAATCAACTGGGATTGATGTTTTCTGTATCAGCACTTCATATAATGTTGGTAATCGTTCTTTTTCAATTTCTTTAAAATTAGTGTTCATCACTCTTTGCCACTATTGCATTGGGATTTTATCTTTTTCTTTTTAACTGTAGATAGATATAGATATATATAGATATATATATATCCATATATATATATATGTCAAAATTTATTTATAGCAGTTTTGTTTCAAATGATTTGCAAACATTTTCTATTTGTTGTGCTTTTTAATTCTTTCGGGTAACTGCG